>JAMPIV010003550.1:0-44457 GCA_024509875.1 Oreohelix idahoensis
GCTTCTAATTCTAATTTCTTGGCTTCTCTCTCTGCTTCTAATTCTAATTTCTTGGCTTCTCTCTCTGCTTCCAATTTCTTGGCTTCTCTTTCTGCTTCCAATTTCTTGGCTTCTCTTTCTGCTTCCAATTTCTTGGCTTCTCTTTCTGCTTCCAATTTCTTGGCTTCTCTTTCTGCTTCCAATTGCTTTGCTTCTCTCTCGGTGTACTTTTCACATTCCGTCGTGACATACCGGATCAGAACGTCACCATCCATGCCAAGCTCTTTTCCCACCTGCAGTGTAGCAGACCTAAATTTGACCAAGTCAGCCATGATGTATCTGTAGTCTAGTAGGGCAAGCGATCTTACTCAAACTAATTTACTACAATATAATTAACTTATTTAAAATTAAAGTTAATTAAACTGACTTCACCATATATGAAACAGCTTTCTTTATCTGTACTCAATGGTACTCCTAAAAAATTATATATTTCCTACTATGTTAACTCTTTCCAAAAATTTTCAAAAAAGAAAAAAAAATTTTCTACACAGCAGAAATAGAAAGTTGGCTCAGGAATATCAAAGATATATCCCGGACGAGCCCCCACTGTAGCGGGAGGTTATTTAAATTTATTATTATGTAAGAGTATGCCAGTAAAGAGTTCTGACCTTACAAGTAATACCACAGTCTTAGAAATAAGCACTGGTGTATTGTTATCATAACAATAGTCAGACTGTGAAAACCCTGGCACAGTTGGTAAGAAGTAGTACCAGGATTTAAGGTGTCTCCTCCCTGTGACTATCTTATGATTACTTATATGCTAGGGGATAAGTAAAATGTACATTCACTGAACCCACAAAATGGAAGAAGTGAATAAATCCTCAGGTACAGTTAAAATAGTTTAATAATTGCACTATTATTCTATTTCTACTAGTTGGAAAAAGAGTATACACATATACACATATATATAAAAATATTCACACAATTACTATTATTGTCTGTTTAGACTTCAAGATCTTAAATAAGAAAGTTACTGAAATCACTGTTATTAGTCCTTTGAATTTAAGGATAACTGTCATCAGTTGACTGAGTTTAGGTATGGTTACTTATTGTTTTCAACTATTGGCTGTTTCACATGTATAGGTGGTCAGTGTCAAACAGGACACTTATCTTTCCAACTTGGTACTGCTGAAACTGTCCTTTGCTGATATCAGACTTGGTAGGCCCAACAGTAGGGATGCCAATGACCAGTTGAAGTTCACTCTTTGGGGTCCTGCACTTTTGTGGGATTGCCTCGGATGAACTGCACCGGCTTCTGATACTGGACAGTCTGGTTTGAGTTATTTCATGGAACCTGCAACATATCAGCCTTGGCTAGTATCTGGCTAGACTTGTAGCTGACTAGCACAGATGTCAGACCAGTCAGTCATCAGATGTCACCGTTATACAATCATAGTAAGTAAGGACATCATTTCAGTGATATAGCATTAATATTAACATTTCAATTAAGTATAACTGACTAGCACATAAGTCAGACAAGTCAGTCATCAGGTGTCAGAGTTATACAGTCATAGCAAGTAACATCATTTCAATGATACAGAATTAGACTAATATTAACATATCAGTAATAAACATCATCTGGTTTAATCCGCTCCTATACATCCCTTCATATTCTATAACTTGATCCTTCCAAATCATATCAAGTACAAATTCAAATCTGATGCTATCTTAGCAACTACCCAAAATTAATACATAAAATAAATAGAGTGAGTGACCACGTGATCAGGTTGCTTTCTACTGAAACTGGCTATAGAACACTCCAGTTTACCAGCTGTAAATGGGTACAAAGTTGTGCGCTCGAACTAGGGAAGGCAAAGGCAGCGAGGAAGGGGACTAGTCACCTAACCTCGTAAAAGCGGTATCTTCCATGCTGAAGCTTCTAACAATTTATTTCCCTAAGACAATCTCTGGTCATGGGACTGCCTTTATCTTCGTAAGCGATAATGCATTTAATATCGATGAGATACAGCATTAAATATAATAAATATTTTCTATTTGGCTGTGGGGCTAGTTTTGATACGTTTTTGTACAAGCAACCATCTTCCACTAAGCACATGAATAAATCATATTAAAATAATAATACGTTATATCAATGAATATTATACAGGCATATTTTGTGAATTCTAAATGAACCTGTAATACAAAATAAAAGAAATTATTATACAGGATAGCTATCGTAAATTCGCTTACCCTCAGACTCCAGACACTTAGACTGAAATTTTCTGGCGATCCGCTCACACTTCAGATGGATTTAGAGTCGTGGCGTTATCTGCCCTCAGTCTTGTCTCAACCTCTTGCGTTGGGTCTTCTCAGATTTTTACCGAAACGCTTTATATACGATAGCGCGAACGTATCGGAGAGCAGATACGTCACAGCCTAAGACTAGACCTGAAAAAATCCTTCCCGAACCGTGATTTCAGCCGATCTGTGCGTCGACTGAAATTTTGCCTTTCTCATTCTCAGCATATATAATATCCATATTGTTCCATCTTACCTAGTTTTATACAGCTGATAAAACTCTATCTTCCTATCCATGTAAATTCCCAAACTGTTATTTGTTGATTTTAATATTTAGAACAGAAGTGGGTTTACATGCTTTTTGCGTAACTGTGGGCAGCCGAAATACGCATATATCTCCGTAAATGAGAACTTCCTACCGTTCCATCTTATATGCAGTTATACACCATCCTTCCCTGTACTGAAATGTAAAATCCTTTTCATACGGATTCCCTTCTGTTATTTATTTATCGTTGGCGATTTCCTCTGTCCGATACACATTTTGCTGATACGCCGCCATTTTGAAAGCGGTCACTCGATCGTAGATGGGTTTATAAATCTAACTGAACTCATTTGCAATGACTTGAAACCAATTTTGCGACACCAACCTATTCGTCCCCTCTACACTTTTTGTCTGTAAAGTTATTTTTAGCCACAGCTCCCACCAATGTCCCTTCTCTTTCATTCTAACTAGATTTGAACACTTGCGTCTCAAGGTCGCGATTTTTGTGCAAATAGTGTCATGTTAGATTCAATGCAGTCTTTCGCTGATGTGAACAACACTGTCTTTTGTCATTATCTTCATTATTAGCTATCCGTCTGTATAAATAAAAGCATATTATTTCACTGCTCAGAATGGGCCATCCGGCCAGCTAATTTTTATATTCCTAACATTAATATTAAGAAAAAGTTACTTTTTAAATTTTGTAATATTTCAAGCATCTGCGTTTGCCGCTGAATTCAAATAAAAGGCTTGGTATCGCAAAAGCGTCCAATAAATGACTGTGGCGTATCATATCCAAGGTCCCTTCTGTCGAGTTCCTTACTTTATGTCAACTTGGGAAACGTGACTTTTCTCCGTTCCTCCTCCCCCCCCCCCCCCCCCCCCCCCCCCAATTGCGTCTCCTTAACCTTGCTAGTCTCACGCAATTTTTTCAGTCATATTTTTTTCCTTTTGATCCGCCGTTCTCATCCCGTTCAAATGGTAACCGTTTTGATTTCCCGTCTAGCAAGTCAATTTTTATGGAGGGTGATGACCCGCGGTCAGGGCGATCATGTACCATCAGCAGCTTACGCATTATGTTTTTATCCTTACATTTTATCCTTTGGAGATATTTTTACGTTGTATCACTTGTTAATTTTATGACAGTGCCGACGGTGAAGATAATATGGGCCTAACACCATATTCCCAATATGCCTGAATGGGCGTGTAACGGGTTCCTTTACCTTTTTTTTTCTAACTATATTTGTCCATTTTGTTTCCTTCTTGTGACTGGTGAAGGGTGTTACCAAAAACTCCCCGCGTTTCTAGTTTATCTGCATTTGTAAAACTAAGTCAATACCATTCTTTCCTCCCCCCCCCCACCTCCCCCTCCCCCCCCCCCACCCCCCCCCCCCCCCCCACCACCCCCCCCACCCCCCCCTCCCCACCCCCCCCCCCCACCCCCCCCCCCCCCCCCCCCCCCCCCCCCCCCTCCCCCCCCCCCCCCCTTCTCTCTCTCTTTTCATTGTTTTTTTTTTAAATATATTGCTTTAACTCTTTCTGTCCCGGGCCGTTTTTTTAGGTTTTAACCCATGCACCCCTTATGGATTGCACATTCTTTTTTCCACAGGAGATGTTATTTAATCAATCAGTAAACATATAAATATTTGTATGAAAATGTTTCACGACATATTTAAAAATCGTCGTGAATAGCCAGAAGAAAATTCTGGCATGTTGAATGTCTTATATGCAATAAATGTTCTAAAGCGTGTACAGTGTAGACATGACAAAATCTAACTCTATTCCAAATGGGGGGTACTAGACGGCTTTCTGGTGAATAACGTACCACCTCTTGGTGCATCATACGGCTGATGGGAGAGAACGAGCTAACTTAGACTACCGCACAATATTGCAACTGTTCATTATATCACACTGCATATTGTCGTAATTTCCTACCTCCTCCTCTTCCCCCCCCCTTTCTTGCAATGTGTTCATCATCATTTTCATTTGCGGTACTTACTGAACATGGAGCCACCACTGTAGCTGGTCCCCTTGCTGGTGCCCTTGCAGGAAACCTGCACTCACATGCTCTTACAGCAGTGGTTTATGAGGCAGTTCGTTTTACATGATGAGGTTGCCAGCCTCGTATTTGTCGCCTTCTACGACATGCTTGAGGGTACAGTACACCAATTCTTTCTTTGTCTCGTCAGAGGCCCCCGGGAACTATACGGGGCCCCTTCCAATGTGCCAGCAATTAATTAAATCATTGTGTTATGCCACTGCTCATAAGAAGCTTATTTGTCGTGTTACTTGGAAGCAATCCACTTACTTTGGGCATGTTACGAGAAGAAAAAAAGCTGGAGTCTATCGCGACAACAGGAAAGGTTGACAGGAAAGGAGAGAACGACTAAGAGGGAAGATTCTGGACAGCTTTACATCATGGCATGGAAAGAAGTCAACAACAGAATTAATATATTTTATTGAAGACATATAAAGTTGTTGAGACACACGGTCGCCTACGCCACCAGGCATGGTACTTGATGTAGTGAAGTGAATCCGTATGACAACACGCTCAAATTCCCCGCTTAAAACGTACGAGCTAACTTATTTAAAATCTATAAATAACTACAGTATTTGAAATTTGTCTGAGGGTCTAGTCAAATTTACCGCCAATATTTAACTAAGAAAACAAGTTAAAAGTTACCACCCTCCCCCCCCCCTCCTCTCACACACCCATCCCAATATTTATCGAAGGACGTAGTAAAATTTAACAACCAATCAAATCGTTACCTCTTTTTTGTAAGGACAAGCAAATTTTTGGTTGAAGTGGAAATAATGCCTATTTTGGGTTTTTGACCGAAATTAGATAATTTATTTCTCGATAACTAAAGATAATTAAAATAAAAGGGATATCTCAAGTTATAGCGCTGATATTGCTTAACATATACACATAGAGATTCCCTCATAGAAAAATTATCTTAACTTAGAAAATTTAAATTAGTAATATTTTCACATCAGGTTAAGATCAAATTTAATTACAAAAAAATTAACCCCATTTGAATGCAAAAGAATAACTAAAGGAAAGCTATATAGAACGATAGAGAATAATTGGCCGTTTAATTATCACTTTTGATAATTAAAATCGGTTCACAAATAACTATGATATAAAATAAACAAATTCGGTCAGATTAGACAAACACGCTTAAAACTGCTCAATTCTATAGCCTAGTAAATAGTTAACTTGTTTTGACTCGTCATCTGATTGGTTGGGTGTAGTGTGATAACAATTAACAACTTCTTGTAAAGTCCACCATTGACGACAAAGCTTCCATACCAAGCTGACATTATTGAAAGAGACAGAAGGACAAGCCTTTGCCGTCTGTACTGAGCTGAGTGCTATAGCCCTTTACTGTCGGGCAGCCTGTGTGTATGAAGATTCTTTATTTGAGGGTAAGACAGATAATTTTATTAGCATAATTTATTAGTCCTGTAGGTAACAGGCTATCTGTTTGCCCTATTCGTTTTCGATACTGCCGCTGGGAAATGTGTGATGTCACGACGACCTAAGTAGGAATGTGCCTATAGCAGGCTTATTCGGAGTGATATTGTGTAAAATGTTTGCCAATTGGCTTTACAAATTTGCGACTGTAAGTGCAGCATTAATAAATTGATATTGTCTTTTGGAATGACACACTGTTCAAATAACATGTGAAAACATATAGGGAATGTTCGAATGAAGTAATCAACAGGTCACAAGCAATATTGTATCCACCATGACTATTGTATGGAAAACAAACAGGAAGGAGGGACATTAACATAGAATAAATACTGAAGAAGACTGATTACACCAAGCTGAGTGTAGACAACAGAATTTAAGGTTTGGTGCGACTTGTTAGCACAAGTGGCTGACCTAGGTAGGTATTATTACAGTTAGAGGTGAAATTGATAGAGGCAGATGTTACATAGAAGGGATTGCCCTTCTTATTTCAGGTTGTATTACAAAGTACCTCGTTGCTGCAGTAGCCTGAAAGGAAGAACATGTTGGAGTGAGTGCTCATGCTACAATTTGAAGCTAGCTCCTTTTCTTCAGTCAGGAGTAACAACGTTGGTGTACAGGCCTAAGATCTACAAAACAGCTGCAATAATCCTTTTACAGATAAGTCCTTTATACAGGCACTGATACCTCATCCTAAAACAAAATTTCACCTATAAAAATATACCACCTGGGAGTGATGAAAATAACAGACCTTACAGTATAGAATTAGTGATAATATCAAGAACTGTGGGTATATTCATTCCAGTGACTTTTTTGTTGTACAAAAATGGACAGAGTTTCCAAAAATATTTATTTTAGCATGTAAATAACCTTTTCTTGAGTTTGAGAATTCCTGTCCCAACAAGATTGAGGTACAGGAATATTAAATTATACATATATCTATTTTCAGACAATCTTTCTTAATTCTATTAAAGTTAAAGTTCTGTTTTGAAATTCATAACTGTGATAATATATTACCCTAGACACTTTGCCAAATAACAACACACACAGTTAACCTACTCTTGGTGAGATCTCAAGAGGTAGCAGATAGGGACCCATAGAACTTTATCATCATCATTCCTTACTCTGGGAACTTACATAGCTGGACCTCACCTTGATTGTCTATACACCCTTGCTCTTTTCAGAGAAGGGGGTATTTCTTATAAGACCAGTCTCTTATCTGGCACTATCCTGGTATCTTCTGATACACCTATTTGTCCAGGATATCCTATAATTAATAACCTCTAAACCTCTTATCACACTTGAACAAGAAAGTAACTTTATTTTTTTTTTAAATTGTTTTTAAACGTTTACAGTGTCACACCTGTGTAATGTCGCAACTACTTTCAAATCTCTCTTTAAGTATACCATTTCACCAAATGTGCGCTAAATGTCATAGATGTTAATGCGTAATTTCGAACTTTGAGAGCGGCTTATGCCGGGCAAATTATGTTTCCACGGCTGGCTTGGCCTATTGCATTCTGCTGAGATGCCTTACACGTGACCACTTCTGCTGGTCATGAATGTCAATACCTGCCCAGATCGCCAATGCGTTGCTATGGTTATGAATAGATACATGCGGCGTGTCGGGTTTTATAAATACGGCTAGAACACCCGTTAGACGCCAGACGTTTGACGTAACATCGGTGTCAGGTTAACTAGCTGTTTGAAAGTTACTGGTATGAGAGTTAACTGTCGAATGACCCAAACTTTGTTATTTGAAAGTTTACTATAGAATGGCCCAAAGTTTGCTGTATAGAAGGTTACTGACGAATGCCTAAAGTTTGCTGTATAGAAGCTTACTTACGAATGGCCTAAAGTTTGCTGTATAGAAGTTTACTAACGAATGGCCTAAAGTTTGCTGTATAGAAGTTTACTAACGAATGGTATAAAGTTTGCTGTATAGAAGCTTCCTAACGAAAGGCCCAAAGTTTGCTGTATGAAAGTTTACGGACAAATCTTGTCCTGCATTTTGGCAGCAAATAGTGTATTGTCCATAACACGTGTTATTTTTGCGCTTTGACATTATTTTAAAAAAAACATGAATATGTAAGCATTTTCAAATCCCGGTAGAATCATACCGCAAGCTCACTGTTTGCGAGTAACCCAAAGACCCGCAAGCTCACTGTTTGCGAGTAACCCAAAGACCCGCAAGCTCACTGTTTGCGAGCAACCCAAAGATCTGCAAGCTCACTGTTTGCGAGTAACCCAAAGACACACAAGCTCACTGTTTGCGAGTAACCCAAAGACCCACCAACTTACTGTTTGCGAGTAACCCAAAGACACACATGCTCACTGTTTGCGAGTAACCCAAAGACCCACCAACTTACTGTTTGCGAGTAACCCAAAGACACACAAGCTCACTGTTTGCGAGTAACCCAAAGACCCGCAAGCTCACAGTTTGCGAGTAACCCAAAGACCCGCAAGCTCACTGTTTGTGAGCAACCCAAAGATCTGCAAGCTCACTGTTTGCGAGTAACACAAAGACACACAAGCTCACTGTTTGCGAGTAACCCAAAGACACACAAGCTCACTGTTTGCGAGTAACCCAAAGACCCACCAACTTACTGTTTGCGAGTAACCCAAAGACCCACCAACTTACTGTTTGCGAGTAACCCAAAGACCCACAAGCTCACTGTTTGCAGTAACCCCAAGACCCACAAGCTCACTGTTTGCGAGTAACCCAAAGACCCACAAGCTCACTGTTTGCGAGTAACCCAAAGACCCGCAAGCTCACTGTTTGCGAGTAACCCAAAGACCCGCAAGCTCACTGTTTGCGAGAAACCCAAAGACCCGCAAGCTCACTGTTTGCGAGTAACCCAGGCCTGCAAGCTCACTGTTTGCGAGTAACCCAAAGACCCGCAAGCTCACTGTTTTCGAGTAACCCAAAGACTCACAAGCTCACTGTTTGCGAGTAACCCAAAGACCCGCAAGCTCACTGTGTGCGAGTAACCCAAAGACCCACCAGCTCACTGTTTGCGAGTAACCCAAAGACCCACCAGCTCCCTGTTTGCGAGTAACCCAAAGAACCACAAGCTCACTGTTCACGAGCAACCCAAAGACCCACAAGCTCGCTGTTTGCGAGTAACCCAAAGACCCATAAGCTCACTGTTTGCGAGTAACCGAAAGACCTACAAGCTCACTGTTTGCGAGTAACCCAAAGACACACTAGCTCACTGTTTGCGAGTAACCCAAAGACCCACAAGCTCACTGTTTGCGAGTAACACAAAGACCAACAAGCTCACTGTTTGCGAGTAACCCAAAGACTCACAAGCTCACTGTTTGCGAGTAACCCAAAGCCCCACAAGCTCACTGTTTGCAGTAACCCAAAGACCGATAAGCTCACTGTTTGCGAGTAACCCAAAGACCCGCAAGCTCACTGTTTGCGAGTAACCCAAAGACCCGCAAGCTCACTGTTTGCGAGTAGCCCAAAGACCTGCAAGCTCACTGTTTGCGAGTAACCGAAAGACCCGCAAGCTCACTGTTTGCGAGTAACCCAAAGACCCGCAAGCTCACTGTTTGCAGTAACCCAAAGACCCATAAGCTCACTGTTTGCGAGTAACCCAAAGACCCACAAGCTCACTGTTTGCAGTAACCCAAAGACCCGCAAGCTCACTGTTTGCGAGTAACCGAAAGACCTGCAAGCTCACTGTTTGCGAGTAACCCAAAGACCCGCAAGCTCACTGTTTGCGAGTAACCCAAAGACCCACAAGCTCACTGTTTGCGAGTAACCCAAAGACCCGCAAGCTCACTGTTTGCGAGTAACCCAAAGACCTGCAATTTCACTGTTTCCGAGTAACCCAAAGACCCACAAGCTCACTGTTTGCAGTAAACCAAAGACCCGCGAGCTCACTGTTTGCGAGTAACCGAAAGACCCGCAAGCTCACTGTTTGCAGTAACCCAGACCCGCGAGCTCACTGTTTGCGTGTAACCCAAAGACCAGCGAGCTCTCTGATTGCGAGTAACCCAAAGACCCACAAGCTCACTGTTTGCGAGTAACCCAAAGACCCGCAAGCTCACTGTTTGCGAGTAACCCAAAGACCCACAAGCTCACTGTTTGCAGTAACCCAAAGACCCGCAAGCTCACTGTTTGCGAGTAACCGAAAGACCCGCAAGCTCACTGTTTGCGAGTAACACAAAAAACCGCAAGCTCACTGTTTGCGAGTAACCCAAAGATCCACAAGCTCACTGTATGCGAGTAACCCAAAGACCTGCAAGCTCACTGTTTGCAGTAACTCAAAGACCCATAAGCTCACTGTTTGCGAGTAACCCAAAGACCCGCATGCTCACTGTTTGCAGTAACCCAAAGACCCGCAAGCTCACTCTTTGCGAGTAACCGAAAGACCTGCAAGCTCACTGTTTGCATTAACCCAAAGACCCATAAGATCACTGTTTGCGAGTAACCCAAAGACCCACAAGCTCACTGTTTGCAGTAACCCAAAGACCCGCAAGCTCACTGTTTGCGAGTAATCGAAAGACCTGCAAGCTCACTGTTTGCGAGTAACCCAAATACCCACAAGCTCACTGTTTGCGAGTAACCCAAAGACCCGCAAGCTCACTGTTTGCGGGTAAACCAAAGACCCACAAGCTCACTGTTTGCAGTAACCCAAAGACCCAATGTGCAGTTGTACAATGCAGTATATTCTATTATGCCTCGTATTCCGCGACAGCGTCCGGTGAGAAGGGCAGTTAATGCGCTTGCATCTCGCAGCAACGTTACTGAGCTCCCGATTCGAAACCTGGTGGCTTCATGCTGCAAAGCTGTAAATGGGTATCTGACTCTGCTCTTGAGTTAGGGAAGGCAAAGCAAGGACTAGGAACTGGTCACGATCACCTCATAACGCTGAGACCTAGTCTAAATGAAGTCGGTAACACTTCATCCCCTTACGTCAATATCCGCTATGGGATTACCTTTATCTTTACCGTGTACCCCGAATATGAGGCATGCCGTTCTGTGAATATGTTGGAGCTACTGTAGTTTTTCACCATTCTTACATCCCGCAATTGTGAACTTATCATCGTTGTGTCTGTCTCAGCATCGGGTCTATTTTGGCAAAACTGTATGACTAGAAGTGTGCTAAATATATCCCCCCCCCCCCCCCCACCCACAGATTTGCAAAACCAGACATATGATAAGTAGCTGAATTTCACATTGGTGCTGATATGTACTAGTCTGTATTAGATCTAACATCATCATCCACTACCATCTTCATAACATCGGAGGTCGACTGCAAATGATCTCCAACTTGTTCTGCCTCTTATCTTGACGGTGCACCCAGACAGACTCTATCTCAGTCTTGCAAATAAATTAGTAAATAAATAAATAACGGTAATTAACAGGTACTCGTTGGACATAAAGGATAACACTAGACAACAGAAAAGAAAATATAAGTGATAGGCTTACCGGGAATCGAACCTAGGACCAACCAAACGGCGCCATCAGCTCTTCCTTCCATTATAATCTTCAGCAAGATATTATGTATTTTTATATAACCAAAATATTTTAGATGTCTAACTTTGATCTCCTTCCGTATTTCTTTTGTCCTTCCTAGCTTTTCTAGAACCTCACTGTATTCAGCGAGTTTCAACTCTCCAAGCCAGAAATATTTTAGCAATTAAGCGAATATTGCGTTTAAACAGTGTTGCAAATATTCGGTATATTTTCTCCCTCTCCACGGGTTCTCTGCTTATTACGTTTGCTTGCTTAGGTGTGCCATTTTCTTGGACCTGGTAATACCTGCCTCAGTATGGTCACAGCTGTAATTTTTTGTCCGTCCGCTCGCTGCGTTTTAGGTACGTGAGGTTACTGGCTTGCTTGCTAAGTGATTTTTAATTAGTCAGTAACATCATTAAGTGCCTAGTCCGATGGCGTGGGGTAATCATGTTTTTGTTTTTTTCCCTCCATTCTACCAAGGCTGATGCTTTGAATTTATTGTGTTTGTGTGAGTGCTTGTGGGTGTTTATGTTTTGAGAAGCAGCCTACTGTTATGGTGTGATGGGAAGTCGATCAACAGTGTTTGAACACTTCACAAACATTCAGCCAAGTAAATACTATCCATAATTCAGTTACACACGTAACACATTTAATGAAATCCACTTTGAATTCTTCACACATAATTTCTTCAGTTACATTTGCCATTGCTTATCCATAATATTTATGATTCACCCATATACTGAGCATCCCGATGCTTCTATGCATATAAATATATTTTATTTACATCTTCTGCGACAAGTCTGCTGGCGGGCATTATTTAAATATCACTCAACTATAATAATTTAGACGCATCCGATTATTATTAATATTTCTTTGTGTCAAGGAACATCTAACAGACACTTTCCATTACAGCTATAACACTTTGGGATGCTTCATTCAAAAAGTCAGACACTTCTTCAACGCACGTAGGACACAATCCATAGAATGCTCTGGTTGTTACTGCAAACAAACCCACGCCATCCTCGCAACCACACAAAGAAAAATTCACTTCGACGCCTTTGGGTGCACCCCATATCTTTCAGTTGAAAGACGCTATGTGGTGCGCAAAAAGGGTCATAACACCTACGTATGAAGTCATTTTGCATTTTCACCGCACGAATTCAGCCACGCTGATGAACTGGTTGGACTATCTTCATATTCATGTTTCTCACTTTCCTTTCCATTTTTTGTTAGTTTGTCTCTGACGAAGTGATTTTGTGGTCGTAACATAGGCAGTTTCTGTGTCCTTTATCCTTGTAAGACGTATTATCCTTTTTTAACATTTTTGTTTAACCCACGGAAAAGTATGTAACTGTTTCATGTAAATATTTTTTGCAAAAAGAAGAGCAACTTTCTTACTTAGTTGTTCCTCTTCTACACCGGGGTGTAGAGATTTGCCAGCGAGAGCGCCATACTATCCTATCGGCTGTCTTCCTCCTGGCCTGGTTCTTATCTAGTTCTCAGTCCTTCAGAGATTGTCTAATGTTGTCCTCCCAGCGAATTCTGGGTCGTCCTGGAAGTCTGGATCCTTATCTCTTAGTTTCCCATACTTGTCGCAGTCATCGATCTTGTCCCATTCTGCAGACATGGCCATACCATCGTAACTGGGACTGCTCCACTTGGGTTTGCAGACATGGCCATACCATCGTAACTGGGAGTGTTCCACTTGGGTTTGCAGACATGGCCATACCATCGTAACTGGGACTGTTCCACTTGGGTCTGCAGACATGGCCATACCATCGTAACTTGGACTGTTCCACTTGGGTCTGCAGACATGGTCATACCATCGTAACTGGGACTGCTCCACTTGGGTCTGCAGAAGCTAGGGTTTTTAAGCCGTACCGTATCGTCTGGTTATGGACCGTCTCTTCTTGTTACTTCAACCACCTTCCTCAGATACCTCATTTCTGAGGTTTCGGAGCTGGCTTTCGTGGGTTGTAGACATTGCCCATGACTCGCATCCATAAGTCAAGACTGGGACATATGTGGGACTGCCTGACAAGGAGAACAGCACTAACACTCTCGATGCTGGGACCTAGTATAGTAAAATCTCTAACAATTCACTCCCTTACAACAGTATCTGCTACTGGACTACCTTTAACCTTTTAATATAAGGCTGACAGCAGACGTAGCCAATAGGATGATGACAGGTTTAGCGCAATATGAGGTTGTGCAGGAGGCTGGCAACGTCATCGTGTCAAACAACCACCTCTGCAAGATCATGTGACTGCTTTGTGCAGACTTCCTCCAAGGAGACAAGCTGCAGTAGTGGCTCACTTGCTCTGTAAGGAACAATGATGATATCAACGTTGAGTTCGCTAGCGTACAGAGAGACTTACAGTTCTGTGGAATAAATATTCACCAACAGAAATATAAGATAATTCACTCATTACCTTTTAGCTTCCGACGGAGCATAGACCTTTAACAAACTCAAGTCCTGTGCCATCCACTGAAGGTCTTTTCATTTTTGCCTCCAGTTCTCTTCTCCATATGTTTTGTCAGTCTGTCTGTTTCTCTGTTACATTTGGAGTTCCAGAACAAGGACTTCCTTGTAATGCTATCAACAGGTTTCCTCGGAGTATGTCTTGTGTAAATATAACAAAGATAAGAAATAAGACATGAAGCAGTTTTACTGACAAATGCAAGATAAGAAGTAATGAATAATACAGTTTTACTGACATATGGAAGTTAAGAAGGAATTAATAATACAGTTTTACTGACATATGGAAGTTAAGAAGGAATTAATAATACAGTTTTACTGACATATGGAAGTTAAGAAGGAATTAATAATACAGTTTTACTGACATATGGAAGTTAAGAAGTAATGAATAATACAGTTTTACTGACATATGGAAGTTAAGAAGGAATTAATAATACAGTTTTACTGACATATGGAAGTTAAGAAGGAATTAATAATACAGTTTTACTGACATATGGAAGTTAAGAAGTAATGAATAATACAGTTTTACTGACATATGGAAGTTAAGAAGGAATTAATAATACAGTTTTACTGACATATGGAAGTTAAGAAGGAATTAATAATACAGTTTTACTGACATATGGAAGTTAAGAAGTAATGAATAATACAGTTTTACTGACATATGGAAGTTAAGAAGGAATTAATAATACAGTTTTACTGACATATGGAAGTTAAGAAGGAATTAATAATACAGTTTTACTGACATATGGAAGTTAAGAAGGAATTAATAATACAGTTTTACTGACATATGGAAGTTAAGAAGGAATTAATAATACAGTTTTACTGACATATGGAAGTTAAGAAGGAATTAATAATACAGTTTTACTGACATATGGAAGTTAAGAAGGAATTAATAATACAGTTTTACTGACATATGGAAGTTAAGAAGAAATACAGAATAAATACAAACACATACACCTGGCCTGCTACCAACCAGGGGCGGACTGGAGCGGTCGGGCAGTACCCGAGGGTCTTAACAACAAAACATAGAAGTAATATATAAAGATTCAAATTAATAATGAAGGATTAACATGAGAACCCAGCCAGTAGGCCTACAAAAACATAGGAAAGTCATAAAACGAATGGGATCCAAAGACGCAGCAATAGAGAATGCAGTCAGCGACCCATAGCTTGACAGCTTGCGTCAGGGTCAGCGAACCAGAGCTGACCAAAACCCTACTCCTCCTCCACGTGGTGGTCCTGGAAACAGGCTGCATCACTGCAGTCTGGCTGAGAGAGTAGGGATCGAAGAGGAAAGGCAAACCCGGTCCCAAAAAATGCCGTGCTGAAGTCGGATGTGCCGGCCGAAAGGCGCAGATATCGCAGCTCCGCTGTAAACAGACACAACGCAACCAACGTCCTTTTCAGGACGAACGAGGAAAAAGGAGGAAGAAGAATAAAACGAATCAGTTAAGACGATGACTAAGTCAAGGAATAATAGAACATTATACAAAACCAATAAGTCATTGACTTGACTTGACTTTGATCCACTGTCTCTGAGCGCCAGCTCTTGGTGACAATAGGTCATTAATCAGACAAATATGTTACATATAACAGATCTGTATGAAAGTGGATCCGAAAGTGTTAGGGAGACAAAATCATCATAAGTAATTACTTTTTGAAAACGAATTTAAATTATGTTGGTCAAAAATAAAATTAAACATATTGTCAGAATGCAACAGAAAAATGACATTTACCTAACATACTAAAAAAGAAATTGGGACATTATCAGTTCATGTGTGCATTTTTATCAGATGTAATTCCCAATTCTTTGCAAAACAAGTTAAACTCTCAGAGAACGGACTGTAATTTTACCTGTTCAAAAACCATTGAGGGTCAAGCCACGCTGTCAATGCTCTAATATTATTCAATTTCTTCCTTTCAACACCCCGAACCTCACTGCGTTTACAATGCAGATTAACAACCCCCCCCCCCCCCCCACCCTCCCCCGGCACCACTTTTTTTTCTAGCGCAGCGCACCCCAGGTACATTTTCTGAATACCAGCCTGGCCCATTACGGCTGTTTTTCTCTCTTTGCACATTTTTCCCTGTGGTCTTATTTGTCCGGCCGGTTTTTCCCCTATTGTCCGACTTTCGGCTGCCCATTCAAGTGGTTCTTTTGACTACCCAGTACACCCCCTCCTCCTCCTACCAGCTCTCCCCCTCCCTGCTTTATTCATACCGTTGGACAAGTGCAAGATTTGATTCGTGCATTAACAGTAACTGCACTCAAATGGGTCAGCGGCCAGACTTGGTCAGATCTTACAGGCTTAATAGCGTCTGGTATTGCAGTACCCAGGGACGATGCACATTGCTCGAATATGGATCGTTGCAACTAGGGTTGCCTTATTTTTCCCTTCGAGAATTACAGTCTAACTTATTTTCTGTCGGAACTGTGTGTCAGTGGATTACTGCCATAAGCTCATTGCTGCTACACAGCCGTGCGTATCGTGACTTGCTGATTAGTGTTTTTGCTGTATCGTCCGCAAGTGACGTGTGAGCGACCACCAGGCAGAGACCAGACTGGAGACGGTGTTCACAAACGTTTCAATGATCCTAATGTAAGTACGGCAACGTAGTTCCTTATCATCATCAGTCATCATCATCATCTCATGTTTTCACGCCTTATGAAGCATGAAAGCACCATTGTAGATGCCCTGCTTGAGCAAGCCTCCGCTAAAAAGCACACACTCTTGGTTTCTCCTGCAATATGTTTTGTTTGATGAGATTGCCAGCTCTTTTCACAACCTCATTAGTCGCCTTATAAATCAAGCAGTCAATACCGTGCAACTCTGGGAAGGTTAAGGCGACCGGCGTGATGCTGACCACATCACCCCTAGTGTGCCGAAAGTCAAGAAAATATGGGCCTAACACCATATTCCCAATATGCCGCAATGGGCGTGTAACGGGATCATTTACCCCTTTTTACCAGCACCGTTCAGCTCCCCAAGGAACATAGGTCTTCAACAAACACATACCAAGTTTTATTGTCACGTGCCATCAGCTCAAGGTGTTTCTATGCCTTCCTCATTATTTTCATTTCTGTCTCCATTCTTGTCTCCGTGTGTTCTTATAGGACACGGACATTTGACCATACACAAAAGGTCAAGGTAGTCCAATAGCAGATACTGTCGTAGGTGAGTGAAGTGTTAGAGACTTGACCATACTAGGTCCAGCATCGAGAGATGGGGGTGACCAGTTCCCTTCTTCGCTGCCTTTTCCTTTCCCTAACTCAAACTCAGCTACCCATTTACAGCTGGGTAGACTGGAGCGTGTCGGTACCGTGATTCCAACCCGGCACCTATGCCGCGAGAGACCAACTCTCTAACCATATAGCAGCTATCTAGTATTCAGCCATTAAAACAAACATGCTAGAACTTGTTATGTTCGTGAGAATAGCAGACTAGTGACAGCGTTGAAGTAGAACAGCGAAGGAATCAACTGAGATAACAATAAATAAACAAAAAGGGTTTAACACCGATTGATCCCGATTTTCAGTTCTCACATCTCGGCTATATATAAAATGAAAAAGAAAAACGCCAGAAACAGGGGACGAACCAGGAAAAAGTTAATCGAAGAGTGGCAGAGATCTTAAAGAAACACAAGAAAAGCATACACTGTTCTAACACTTCCGTCACTCCGGCAGTATTAACTGTGCAACTACAGTTACCCTTTACCAGTCGATGTAGAGCATGAGATGAAGGCATATGTTTACAATCTGATGGTGAATGTGTGCAGTCTAGACGTGATGTTCTTTATGGAGTGCCACGTTTGCACGCTCTTTGTTGCATTCCACGTTTACATGTTTTGTGACGTGCCAAGTTTTCACTGGATCGGAAATGTAATTCTGTAACTTAGTTTGTGATTATAGTAGGCTATCTAGTATGAATATGCAGTATGCGTAATATATGAGTATTCCCTCCAGAATTTATTTGTTAATTGTGAGTGATCGGTAGTTGAAATTCCACTTCATTCATTATCTGCCAGCTCTCCTTGGGCCATAGATCTTCAACTGCCACATCTAATAAGAGATAAGATGCTGGCCAGTTTAACATCATGACATGGACAGAAGTCAACAACTGAATTTATGAACATCTTCTTCGAACACTTTCAGACGTCGACTTAATAAGTTTAAAGAAAGAGGCTACCAGCCCGAGTTTGTTGGTATCTCCATAGCGTTTGTTGGTATCTCCATAGAGTTTGTTGGTATCTCCATAGAGTTTGTTGGTATCTCCATAGAGTTTGTTGGTATCTCCATAGAGTTTGTCCAGGAGTGGTAGATCTACTAATGACGGCCAAATGTGCTTTCTCTATTCTTCATATGTAGGGCACTGTTGCAGATGTTCAGCTGTCCTTTTATCGGTGCCACAGTTACGCTCATCTGTATTTGATATCTTTAGCTTGTTGAATAGATGGTATCTCAATCTGTTGCGGACTGTGCGGTGTCTGAAGATTCCCACTTTTTCACTTCTGCTCAGCTGCTAATATGCATCGTTCTTCTGGTGGCCTGGATACTCTGCTTCCCACTTAATTTTGTTTCTGCTTCTGATAAAAACAAAAATTTCTTGGCCTCTTCATAAGTTGACCCGACAGAAATGCCCGTTGAAGTTGGACGCATAGGGCCGCAGGCTTAACGAAATGGTGCAACGTACTTGGCTTAATGATGAATCGATAAACAGTAGTGAAGACAGGGAGTTATAGATAGACATGATCACCTATGATGTCTGACATGATGCTTGAAGAATCTACCGAGGGTCTTTGAGAATAAATTATACAATTTTTAACATGGCACGTCTGCATTGCTGACTGTTACGACAAACAGGATACCTGCAGAGTGTGGTGGAGCACTGTTTAAGTATTAGATTATCTGGAGCGAGAAACCACAAAACTGACCAGAGTACAAACACGCCCTCAGGCAATTTTTGAATATTTAACTTTCTCTAATCCAAAATCGCATCTCAGTATCATTAATGACACTTATTCATGGTTGTAAGAGCGTGCTTCGGAAATGGCTATTCACTTTATGAAACGAAAAGTCTGACATGGTCGTAGATAATTTGTATCTTTAAAGTGTCCGCTATTTCTTTCAGCATTACAGCAGTCAAACTATACAGTTTTCTTTGTATGTATCTATGTACGTCATGTTGGTCTGAAGCGAAACGCCGCTGAGCGCCACATTTCGATGCACTGTGTACGGAAAATGGTTAATGGACGAAATTTCAATGCGTATAAATGCAATGTTGTACAAAACAACAAATTATTTGGAGTGAGAAGGATGCATTGATCAATTTTCTTTTGATATTTTACAAAACAGATATTCGATTACCATTATTTGCAAGATATGCCGAAAAACGTTGTAGGCGTCGGAGTCAATCGCAAGAAGATAACGAACCACATGAAGAAGCTGCGACCTGTTGTGCTGCAGATGCTGAATGATTAAGACGGTGACGTCATTCCCAGCGATTCACCAAAATACCGGAAGAATGCATTACGTCGAGCCCAAGATATAGATCAGATGCAGAGATATCGTGCATCGCAACAAGAACCGAGACGCCGGAAGACGCTGTACCATGTAATCATGCACAGATTACAGATTAAAGTTATTTACGAGGGCCTAGTAGGTCAAAATTTTCTAAAACGTCAAAGTCATACACCTAATCGGGACCCCAAGATGCAGCAATAGTGAATGCAGTCGGCGACTCATAGCTTGACTGCCTGCGTCAGGACCAGCGAACCAGAGCTGGTCAAGACCGTGCTCCACCTCCACGTGGTGGTCCTGGAAACAGTCTGCAGCAGTGCAGGCTGGCTGAGCGAGCATGGATCGTAATGGGAAGGCAAACCCGGTCCTTAAAAAATGCCGTGCAGAAGTCGGATGTGTCGACCGAAAGGTGCAGATATCACAGCTTAGGCGCAAACAGACACAACTCAACCACCGTCCTTTTCAGGACGAACGAAGAAGAAGAAGAAGATACACCTAATCATCCATCTTTTTTTCCATTCAAGAAGAACGTAGTACTGCATTGATTGTTCGCAACTGATTTGTCGTCGTTTGAACCGTCTTTAAAAAAATATAGTTTTGGCTCAATTTGGCAAGGCGCGATCCGTTCAACCTAGACCCAAGGTCCGTCAATTATATTAGGATGCATATCCAAACATAAAAAAAAAACGTTGTGGGGTAAAGGATATCATCTTCAGCTTGCTATACTGTCCCTGAAGCTGTGTCTTTTTTTAAACGACAATTTCTTTTGCATGTTCTGTCTGGCATCCCCGCTTTTATCTTCCTATGTGGGTTTACGTCGATAACATGTTTGGCTATAGTGATTGGTTGGTTCCTTCCGGCGAGCCTTATTGTGCTCACGTTCTCTCTTATCTCCCATTGTATTGGTTTTTGTTCGATTCTATTCCACAGGTATTTTTCGCTTACCTCTCGAGGTAGTTCTTCTTCTTCTACCATGCCTAGTGGCGTAGGAGATCATGTCTCTCCACAACTTCCTGTCTTCAGTACAATTTATTAGTTCTGTTGTTGACCTCTTTCCATCCCATGATTTCAAACTGTCCTGTATCTTCTCTCTTTGTTTTCCCCTATCTCGCTTTCCTTCAATCTTACCTGTTGTTATGATATATTCCCTTACCTGTTGTTACGATATATCCCCTTACCTGTTGTTATGATATATTCCCTTACCTGTTGTTATGATATATTCCAGCTTTCCTCTTCTCATAACATGCCCCAAAAAAAGTGGATTGCTTCTTTCTAACTTGTGAAATAAGTTTCCTTTGTGCATTGGCCTCTTTCAGGACATCCTCATTACTCTTTCTGGCTGTCCGTGGTATTTTTAGGTAGACCTGAAGCGTGACGCGATCAGGTTTTGAACCAAGTAATTAAATCGATTTACAATAATGAATCGAGGCAGTTACTTGGTTCAAAACCTGATCGCATAACGCCTCAGGTGTACCTAGCTGTAAATTGCTACCTGTCTCTGCTCTTGAGTTAAGGGAGGCAGAGGCAGCGAAGCAGGGAGCCGTTCACTGCACCTTGTAAAGCTGAGATCTAATATAGTGAAGTCTCTAACACTTCACTCCGGCAGTATTCACTATGGAACTGCAGTTACCATTCGTCATTTGATGCAGAGGATGAGACGAAAGAATCTGGTCGTGAATGTGTGCAGTCTAGACGTCGTGTTCTGTGTTGCATGGCACGTTGACTTTTTGGACGTGTCACGTTTATGTGCTTTTTGGGTGACGTGTCACGTTTACGTGTCCTTTGTGAAGGCCCTCGTTTACGAAGCACCGATTAGGGCAGATTTTACATTTGTGCTGACTAGCTTAATTTTATGTTCCGGTTTTACAATGAAGGTCAAGCAGATCCAGAAACGTCTCGCTGTGCACGCTTTCCTTGTGTGTCGTCCCGCTCTAGTAAGCAAGCAATTGTTGTGGCGTAACGGTCAGTCCCGCACTGCATCTTTAGTGCGACATCGCCTTTGTCCAGTTGTCCATTCTGATGACAGCTGTTGCTAAGCACGCTTCTCGGGGAAAATACCGCCTTCCAGAATTTCTTTCATCAATTTCTTTTTACACTTCCACGTTTAAGTCATCGTTTAGTTTGAGATACTGAAATACTGTGAATAGAAAAAAAGGAGGGGGCGGGGGGGGGGGGGGGGTACTGCAATAATTCACGTCGCTTTTAATTCCTCATGGAGTATGCATTCACCAGTACATCTGGTCCAAGGATCACGCATTCACCACTACAGCTGGTCCAAGGATCACGCATTCACCACCACTTCTGGTCCAAGGAACACGCATTCACCATCACAGCTGGTCCAGGGATCACGCATTCACCACCACTTCTGGTCCAAGGATCACGCATTCACCACTACAGCTGGTCCAAGGAACACACGGAGAAGAGATCAGGAGACGGAAATGAAAGGGTTGGAGAATACATTGAGCAGACGGCACGAGACAGGAAACCAAGACTTGGTTTAAGTTCGTTGAAGGCCTATTTCTGTGGAAAGGTGATGATCATGATGATGGCTACATCTGACCCCCCCCCCCCCCCCCCCCCCCCCCCCGACCCCCTTTGCAGAAAGCCTGCATTAAAGCATTCATGAGCGCTTGCGCCGGTGGTTTCTGTAGCAAATAGTTTAACACAATGAAGCTTCAAGCTTAATGCACAAACTCACATTAGTCACCTCCTACGACATGCTAGAGGCAGCTTGAAGCCTATCCTTTCTTTCTATTTTATTCTTAGCCCCCCCCCCCCCCCCGGAACTGTACGGGGCGCTGCTGTTATTGTTAACTTTTGTTGTTCCATAATATTCTAAATCAACCCGTTAAATATATATTTGAGTGTAACATGGAGTCTGAAGCTCGCGTCATAAAATAGAAAAATATTATCAGTTGTAACATTCGTTATAAAACATGTGTGAGACTTTATATTTTGATGTAAAACTCGTTTGAGAAATGATTGTGGATAAACATTATAGAGAACATTTTAATATATTTTGGTTTTGTTTTGCTTTTGTAAATTGAAATACGCTGAGATTTTTAAACTGAATATTAATACTGTTACTAAGAAAGCTGAGACTTAATACTGTACATTGAAGTCTCTAACTCTTTACTCCCCAGTGGCAGTAACTGCTACTGGACCACCCTTACCTGTACTTGTAAAAAGTTTGAGAAATGAGTTTGGATCTAGGTAGTTTCAAATGTGTGCAAGAAAAACATCCGCAAATACTTTTAAAAAAATTAGTTTTGTGAGACACGATCCGTTTAACCGGAACACAAAATATTGTCGGCTATATTACGACACATGTCCAACTATAAAAGACCAGGAAATAATGTTAAACGCTTGTGTTAAATATTTATTGAAATGTGATACTCCAGTCAGCCATTTGTCCTCATTGTTTTTGAGAGAATTCTGAAGGTTGATGAACATAAAGGGAACTGTAGTAAGACGCGGAGCAAGGTGGATGGATATGGAAAAAAAAATAATTGAAAAAGATGATACATCTTACTACGACAAAAGACAAAGAAAACAGCCAACGTTACGACCACACGGCCTTCGTCGGGACAAAAGAAAGAAAGTGAGAGCTAAGTAGGACACATTCGAAAATAAACTAAAAGTGGGTACTACCCGTAAAAGCGGCTAAGACCTACAGCATGTCCGCCGAAAAAGAGGATTCTGACCATGGCGTATTCTATGAGCTGCTGGTCTTTTCCTGTAAGTCTTTACTTGTTGTTTTGGACCTTTGTACTTTTTGGCCAGCTTTTTAAAAACAATTTAAGACACACAATAGCTTCGTTAAGACCCAGGCAAGTCAAGTACCAGAAGAACAAGAGATGATAAGAAAATGCTCGCGACGGATTCGGAAAAAACATTATGGAAATCTATTGATAGCCTTACAAGGACATCCTTGTTCTGAAGGGAGAAAGGAAGCAAAGATAGACCGAAAAACTTGTGGAATGTGGACATAGATGAAAATAATGATGAAGACGTGGAATAATGAAAAAAACACGTGGAAAGACCTGGCAGCAGATGGCACATGACAGGAAGATAAGACCTGCAGCTGATGGCACATGACAGGAAGATTTGACTTAAGTTTGTTGAAAGCCTATGTTTGGTAGTTGAAAAAAAGGGGGGGGTGATGATGATGATGATCAGGCACATATGCCTACTTAGAGTATGTGGTGCCCAGGGTACCCTTCCCCCCCCCCCCCCCATAAATAAACACAGGAACATATGGTATGCTCGCGAGTAGATTTTGAAACATTAGTTATGTCATAACGGCATTCGATGGTACCCCTTCTTGACTGTCACACGGGCGGCCCGCACCCCTTTAGAACGCCACTGATGACTTCTTTATTTCCACTTTGGTTGCGATGATTTATACGCCCTTTGTTATATCCCCTTGGTTCTTTGTGTATTACCTGCCCTTTACACGTCACGAGCCATGCTGCTACACTGTACTTAATTTTCATACCTGGTCACGTTCCTCGTTCTGAAAATCGAAGCTCCACCGCACACTCCAATACGGCGACCTTCTTGCCCCTCAACATCGAATTAAAAGCGCCGCTATTTTCCACATCGGTAAACCAAACTACGTTTGTTAAAAGGTGGCCAGTCTGCACCACCTATAACCCAACGTTCCGTGTTCAAACAGCAGGACAGCAATGACGCCATTGAAAGTGCACGCTGAAAACGACGCCAAGTGTCCAGCACCTAGCCGTGGATGTCGCCAGATCACAATGGCATGCAAATATATTCCAATTTGGCAGTCTCTCACTCCACATTATACTGTAAAACTATATAGAGATTAATCTTGAAAATCTTAGAATAAAGCGTTCAGCTTACGTTCATTTCAACTTACGTTCATTTCAACTTACGTTCATTTCAACTTACGTTTCCTCGGAGCTATGTCCCTGACATTTATGTACCACTGTGAATCTTGATACCCCGCGTAGTTCTCTGGGGCTCGGAAGAGACACAGAAATAATGAGACTACTACCCACTCAAGCATGTCGTACAAGGCGACTAACATGAGTTTGTGCTTGGGGTTAACAATTTTATCATAAAATAAATTGTCACAGGAACTACTATTACAAGAACATGTGAATGTTTTATTTAGGCTTCCTGCAAAGGGACAAGTTGCAGTGGTGACCCCAAAGCTCAGTATGGAGCACACACGAAGATGATGGTTATTAAGGTTCTTCGATGATATAGGGCCTCTAGTGAACACGATCGGTCTGTCGACGCTGGAGACCCGAGATCAGTTCCTGCGAGCTCTCCACATGTAAGCCTACCTTGCCGTGGTTGGAGAGCTTGAGCGCCTCAATGATCCCGGGAGCTATGCCGGCGGGAGTTTTACTCCTGGCAGGGTCACCCAAGCCGGACAGGTCCTGGGTGAGGGGCCAGACTAAATGGGCTGAGGAGTGGGTGGAACCCTATAGGTGTAGATGCAGAACCCACCGGCGAGTGGTACATGCTCTGGTCTGCACCAATCCACCCCCACTTCATGGGTTAAATGCTTTCTTGCCTCATTCTTCACTGTTTGTCGTCTATCACGCCCATGGCGACCGTTGCCTCAATTGGCTGTGTGTGGTGTACCCGGAAACGGGGCCTCCCAGTACTGAGGCAAAGTTAAGTCCCCGATGTCACTTATCGGTGCAGAATTGAGAGAGATGGCTGAGCATCACAATCCCTCCTGTGTTGCAGCATGATGAGAACCCAGCATTGCACACTGAGCTTGGGGGGATCACTTGGGCACCAGACTTAATACTGGCTCTTGACTGGATGGCCGCATGCAGGAGATTTCTACAATGGAGGGTTGGCAGGTGGTGGGTATCGGGAAGTGGCTCTGTGCAGGACGTGAGGATTCCTTGGGAGAGCCCAGAACCAGAGCACAGCATTGTGCAAGCTCTGCATAGTTGGAGAGCCCCCTGGATGACGGGGAATGCACAGTGTGCTACCCCACCTATCCCCAACTGCTAACTTAGAACCAGAAGTGGGGTCCTCTGTATGCGTGCCAGGCCAGGATAAAATGCCTGGGAAAGAGACTGGAGCTCAGAACTCCCTAACTCAAAGTTGCAGGATGGCAGAAAAGCCACGGGAAAGACAGGGCTATTTTGAAGATAACGCAACCATATTTTCACCATACGAGCTCGGACGCCGCCTCGGTAAACAAGGTCCGCGCAGAGCAGTGACACCCCCAGGCTGCTTGCGAATAGTCTACTACTGGGAACATAAACAGATTAGGGATGAGCCCACTCTCCCGTTGAACAGGTGCTAAAGTCGTAGATACTGGGCCAGAAGGCGCACCGGAAACCACAGTATCATGCAACTCGCTTTTTTTTTCTATGGAGAGTACACCGTCAAATAAATCTCGTTCTGGTGCTCGCCCTGTGGAGCTCCACCAGGCAGGTGCAGTGCCGGGCTCTGAGCCTCGACAGAGCCCACCCTCAGCTACTGGAGGACCCTCTAGACCGTCTTGTGGAGTCAACAGACGGCGGAGGAGAACTACTGACCAAAACAAAACAGAAAAAGAGAAACCCAGAGTGCCACTTGTCATGATGCACTGGAATGCAGAGGGAGTGAACAGCAAGCAGGCTGGATACAGCAAAAAGACAGAGCTGGAAAACATCTTGTATGAGAAGCAAGTCAGTGTTTGCTGTATCCAAGAGACTCACTTGAAAGCAGATCAAACCTTTAAAATAAGGGGATATCAATGCTTCAGATCCGACAGACAAGATAGACGAAAAGGAGGAGTACTTACTCTTGTAAGGAATAACATTCCTGCACACGAAAGGAAAACCTTCATGGATGGAGCAGAATATCAGCTGCTGCAGATAAAGGTAGACAAGATGGAAATAGAACTCCTGAACTATTACTGTCCGAACAACAAACCCCTGAGTCTCAGCTCTATACAGGTACCAGCCACCAACTTTATAGCAGTTGGAGACTTTAATAGCCACTCCCAGAGCTGGGGGCTATAACCATCTGGATCACAGAGGTGAAGAGGTTGAAACTTGGCAAGATGATCACTCCCTAATCCTAGTCAATAATGCCACAGATACTCCTACCTTCTACTCCAGAGGATGGCACACAACCTCAACACCAGATCTTGCCTTCTCCACACCAGATATAGCTGGATCTATTAGTAGAGAAGTAGGAGACCAACTAGGGGGAAGCGACCATCGCCCAATCTTTCTTACTGTCCAGAGTGCAACTCTCAGTACAGGCCCAGCCATTACAAGATGGAACTACAAAAAAGCCAACTGGGGTTTATTCAGGCATCAGGTGAACACGCTGCTGTCTACCTTCAAGGTACAGAACAGAGACATTAATGAAGTGGTAAAAGACTTCAACAGATGCATACTACAAGCTGCAAAAGAAACCATTCCCAAAGGATGCCGGCGTAACTACATACCATACTGGTCCAGCACACTCCAAGAACGTCAGGAAGCTATGGACAAGGCTAGAAAGGACGCAGAGTCTCAGCCTTCACTTGAAACTCACAACAAATGGAAAAAAACTGTAGCAGAGTTTCAGAGAACAAAGCTAGAAGAAAAGCGGAAAAGCTGGAGAACTAAAACGGCATCGCTGAACCTTGAGAAAGACGGCAGGAAACTTTGGAGATTAGTCAAGTCTCTAAATGAAGAGCATTCCTCACCAAGGCAGACTATCACATTGGATGAAGGTGGCAAACTTTTCAGAGGAAAACAAGCTGCAGACTTGTTTGCTAGAAGATACAGTTCAGAAAGCAACTTACCCATTAACATAGACATCAGAGAGAGATAAGAAAAGAAATACTGGCAACCATGGGACAGACAGATACTCCTGCCCCAATGAGGGAACCCATCACACTAGGAGAACTACAGAAGGCTATTTCCAAGCTTAAGTTTCAAAAGTCACCCGGCCCAGACAAATCAGCAACGAAATGCTAGTAAATCTGAGCTCAGCAGCAAAGACAAAACTGCTTGAGATATTCAACCACAGCTGGTTGAAAGGAACGGTACCCCAGTATGGAGAGAAGCCATCACAATACCCATACTAAAGAAAGGGAAATGTAAGACCGAGGCTGCAAGTTACCGGCCAATCAGTCTCACAAGCTGTGTTGGGAAGACTATGGAGCGAATAGTCAACCACAGATTGAAATGGTATTTAGAGTCTGAGCAGATCCTGGTGCCGGAACAAGCTGGATTTAGAGAATGCTACAGTATAGAAGACCAAGTTACTTACTTGTCTCAAGCAATAGAAGATGCCTTCCAGGAGAAGAAAAAGGTCCTAACGATCTGGGTCGACTTCAAGCAGGCCTTTGACAAGGTGTGGAAAGATGGCCTCATTGCAAAACTTAGGAGAAGTGGAATCCAAGGCAACATGATGAAATGGATCCAGTCATACTTGCATAACAGGAGAACTAGAGTCACTCTTGACGGTCTGCAGAGCAGAAAAGTGTTTGCTCTCCATCAGGGTGGGGTACCTCAAGGAGGAGTAATTTCCCCAACACTCTTCCTTGTTTACATCAATGACCTGGTGAAAGATCTCCCTGCAGGAGTTAAAGCTGCCTTATATGCAGATGACCTAGTACTCTGGTGCGCTGATGAAAATGTCACCACAGCAAATTATAGAATGCAGCGGGCAGCAGACATGCTAGTGTCATGGGCAGAGAAATGGCTTATCACAATAAACACAGACAAAACCTCCACAACACTGTTCTCCCTCGCCCCCAAGGACAAATCAGCTAACATACACCTAGGGACAACCGTGATCAAGGAAGAAAGCTACCCCACCTATCTTGGGGTGACATTTGACCAAAGGCTAACATGGAATAAGCATATTGAAAATGCAGAAGGAAAGGCCCGAAGACGACTAGGCATACTCAGAAAATTAGCAGGTACCAACTGGGGAGCAAATGAACGAAATCTAAAGAAGATTTATAATGGAGTAATAAGACCACACTTAGAGTTTAGCTCAGCAGCATGGTCATCAGCTGCTAACTCACATCTGCAGTCTTTGGACAAGGTGCAAAAGCAAGCTCTCAGGCGCATTACAGGAGCCATGAAAACTACACCAATAACAGAGATGCAGAAGGTTGCTGGATTACAGACATTGTCCCATAGAAGAGACACAAAAACCATGATCCAGATGGAAAAGTACAACAGTATGCCAATGCACCCAATGAAGGCAAGACTAGATGATCTGGCATTGGGACGTCTAAAGCGTAGCAGCTTTGTGCATCGGGGGAAAAGACTTATAAGACAGCATCAAGAAGACCTATCCATGAAGACCACACCACTGAAGCCCACCCTATACCCTGTACCATGGGAGCAGGCCAGCAGTGCCCTCCAAATTAATACAACAGTCAGTGGTCTCACAAGTGGATGTGAGTATAATGATCTGCAAAAACGAACTGCTACATTGAGTATGATCCAAGAAAGCTATCCCGATCAATCATGGATACATGCCTATACAGATGGATCAGCAACTAATGCTGTTAGGAATTGGAGGTGCCGGTATCTTTATCTCATATCCTGACAACCACTATGAGACTAGGCAACATTCCCCACTGGTAAATTCTGTTCCAACTATACAGCTGAGGTTCAAGCTCTAGAGCAAGCTGCAAATATGATTTATAACACCAACTCTGACTGCCACCAGGTAGTCATCCTCACAGATGCACTGTCTGTCCTGCAAGCTCTCAGGGTGGTAAACTCCCGCATCTGAGAAATGAACTAAACAAGGTAGCTGCCAAAAAGAGAACCATACTTCAGTGGGTACCATCTCATTGTGGTGTAAAAAAGAAGCAGAGATAGCTTGCGCTTACCTTCAGAATACAATCAGCCATGGTAAAAAGACATTCTTCTTCTTCTTCTTTGATCCTTAGCCGCCGACCGTCAAAGCAGTCAGTGGCCATCACGCCTGGCGCCGTCTTGTAGGGCAACAACAAATTGATTCCACTGTGCTCGGTCGGCGGCCATCCTTCGTACAGTGCCCCAACTCTGGTTCATTCTTTGCATCTCAGCCTCCACAGTCCTCCGCCAAGTTGTTTTTGGTCGGCCTCTCTTTCGTTTTCCTTCAGGGGTCCATAGCATAGCTGTTCTTGTGATAGCATCGGGGTCTCTTCTGAGGACATGGCCAACCCAGCTCCAGCGTCTGCCAGCTATGATGGTGTGCATGTCCTCTTGCTTGCTCCGAGTAAGCAGTTCTTGGTTGGTGATGGTATTCGGCCAAAAGATTCGGAGAATTTTTCTTAGGCATGTGTGAAAAGAGAACAATTTCGACATTTCCTCCTCTGTAACTCTCCAGCATTCCGCACCATAGAGGAGCACAGAAAGCACACAGCTCTGATATAATCTTCATTTTGTGCTGTACTGAGAGGACTTCCAGATGTTGTTTAGACTAAAACAGGCTGTTCTTGCTTTGTTCATTCTGTTGTTGATGTCTTTGCTTGCTCCGCCGTCTGGTGTTACTATGCATCCTGGGTATGTGAAGGTGTCTGTCTGTTCAGTTGCTGATTCCTTACTGATATGGGCTCAGGGTTTGTCACGGAGATTTATGATCATTAAATTTTCTATATTTTCCTCTTCCTTTCTTCCACCCGTGTTCTCTAATTATTGTCGTTCCTTACCTTTTTCTTGTGTTTTCGCATCCTTTCGTTTGCGAGTAATAATATTTTTCCCATTATCACTTTCGCCAGTTTCGTTTCTCATTTAGAAACGCATTTCATTGCTGATTAAACTGAGAACGCAGTTATGACGTAACGTGTCAGCGCCTACCCGAGACGCAGAGTGTTAGAATGCATTCCGTCAGACAGGGGAGCAGACAGCTGTCTGCAGTTTCGGCTAAGTTTCTGGGCCTGAAGTGTGATAATTCACTCCGTCAGACATGATGAGGAGACATTTGTCTGGTAGTTTGCATCTGACATGTAGTTTCCAAGGTATATTCTCAGTGTCAGGTGATATGACACTCACGCTCCACGGCCAGAGTTGGCGTAAGGTGTGAGAAAGCAAAGTGTCAGTTATGGTTCTCAGGATGAGTTTCTCGGGGTAGGTGCAAAAATTGCCCCTGCAGTGCAGACAAGTTGTCTACATTTGCATCTGACACGTAGCGCTTCGGCCGTTTCTTAGACGGAGGTGTCAGAGACGCAAGGTGGCAGTTACGGCATTCGTTTAGGTGTTAAACGTAAGCGTTAAAGACGGAAAAGGGGAGAGTACTTCGTTTTGCGAAATTTAAACGTTTACCTCTTTGTCTGGAAATAGATATTAACCAGAGTTTGAAACTTTCTTTTCATTCTCCAACTTGCAGTAGACAGAATCACTCGTGCTAGTGAATGAAGCTTGTATAGTGAAGTCATTAGTTTCTCGTCAAAGTTTGCCGAGCTTCTAAATACCTATCTAGTGAATTATCCTAGTCGTTGTGAAACTGTAATTCTGTTTGGAGGTAAAATATCATATATAATATCTAGTATTTTGTGAAGTGTTTAAAGTGTTAAATCGCTTATTTTATTTCTCTAGTTAGATTTGGAGCAGAGCGCTTAATTTATATAGTCTGTATTATTTTATAGTGACGAGTTACAGTGGAAAACAGAAATTATATTTCTAGCTTAAACTCAGTCGGCTATTAAGGAATTTAATTTTACTGCTAAAATAATCAGACGAGAATAAACTTTCTAAATAACTTTATTAATGCTAGATGCTTCATGAGTGGTGACGGAACACGTAGGTATTCCTAATTCATGAGGAATGATGATTTATATATATAACTTATTTCACGGGAAAATTTAAATGATAAGACAAGCTACGCTTGTAGTTTAAATTATCAGCTATAGTATGTATAATTATTGGATATGTGTTCTTTCCATTTATATATAGTGAAACTGTGGTACCCAAACTTTGCCAGCGCTAAGTACGTATGAGTGATATCTGTGGAGAACTAAAACATTTACCTTAGAGTGGCTTGGTGCAAAATCTTTACGAGTACTTTAACGGTTAAATGAGATAACGGGCCTCTTGCGCCGGATTTTGATTCTTCCTGAGAAAAAACTTAAGAACAGTGCAGCCTGGTGGCAAGTAAACTATTACAAACAGTAACGTTTTTTCCCCGCAATTTTTGTCAACGTGTGGTGTGACCAAGAAGGCTACCTTTGATCGAAAGTTACAAACCTGACTTTTTTCCCCAAGTAGTGGAAACCTCGTTATTCTGACACAGTGAACCCGCTTACACTAATTCTTACCTGAACTGATAAAGTGACACTAACTTAAAATCTGAATAAACTTATCGCCTGAAGAGAACGCTCCCCGGACAAATTGGAGGACACCAAGATCTGCAGAGCTGGGTATTCGCTTCACCAAACGATAAAACAGATTGTGTCATAGCGTGCGCCAGACGGTGAACAACGGCAAGTTATAGGGTAAGAAAGTGAGAAATGCACGACATTGCCCTGATGAAAGAACCGAGTGAAAGTAGACTGAGGAATGTTCTTTGTTGATTCACTCACAATTGTAACATTTCTTTATGCAAGGTATTGCTAACTATATATCTATATATTCCCTTATACTAGATCAGAGTATCCAGTCTGTTCATACCTTAAAGGGGAAGAATTTTAGACTAAATCATATGTATCTGTGACTCTTTGGGTTATCACTTTCTTCTAACGGGACTGTGGGCTATCCAGCGAGGGAAGGATCATACCAACGGGTCTATCATTCTTGTAGCATTTCTTGATTTTTGTTTATGATTTTTTTTTTGTATATGCTTGATGTGATTTGATATGTTGTGAGAGAAGTTTAGTCATTAATAAATAAACTACTCATAAAATTTAGTCCAGCGTGTCGGTCAGTTCGTTTTCCCAAACTATTCATTTAATCATTGTCATAGTCTTCCCACGTCTGTACGTCTAACTGTCGTCGTATGTGTGGATGTATGTGAGTGGATATATATATATATATATATATATATATATATATATATATATATATATATATATATATATATATATATATATATATATATATATATATGTGTGTGTAGACTGTCTGACTCACTTTAAATCTGTCGTAGAAGATAGGTGAGAGAGAGAAGATTTTTCTTGATTTCAGAGACAGCCTCTACCACATTTCTACCATCTCACTCGTGAAAATCTATTGCTATTACTACTTCTCACTGTGACTATCACTTATTCTAATCTATTCAGAAGGGACCAACCCAAGTCTTAATTCTCCTATCAAAAATCTGCGACAGGGTTGCTCATATTGAGCGTCATGACCTCTGTCTTCTTTAGATTGATGTTCAAGCCCACCTGCTGGCTATACTTATTAAGTCTATCCGTTTTTTCCTGGATGTGTTGATGTGAATGAGCTAGTAGTGCACTGTCATCTGAATATTCCAGATCTTCCAATGTAGAAAATGTAGTCCATCTTATTCCTTTTGGACTACCCTCTGTTGTCTGGCGCACCACCCAGTCTATGACTGTTAAAAATAGAGTGGTTGATAAGGGGCATCCCTGTCGTACCCCTGTCTTCCCCTCAACGGTTAGGTTGCTCTGCCCAACGCTACACGTAAAGTTGGCATAGAAGCTGTTTATGATTGACATTATGCAGCTTGGAATTCCATAAGCCCTCAGTATTTTCCATAAACTGTCCCCATGTATACTGTCATAAGCCTTTTCAAAGTCAACGAAATTAATGTACAGCTGTCTTTGCCATTCTGAGCACTGCTCTATAATGTTCCTGAGGGTAAATATATGATCTACACATCTTCTGTTCTTTCTTAATCCTGCTTGTTCTTTCCTCAGTTTGTGATCTACTGCTTTTAAAATCCTCTGTATAATTATCCTGTCTAGTATTTTGCTGGGAACTGAGAGAAGAGTGATTCCTCTCCAATTATTGCAGTCTGCAAGATCTCCCTTCTTGAGCAATTTGACAATTATTCCTTTGTTCCACTCTGTTGGTGTCGTCCCTGTTTTCCAGACTTGTGCAAATAGTGGTTCTAATAGTTCTGCTGCTAGCTCAGGGTCTGTCTTAAAAAGCTCTGCATTTAAGTTTTCATGGCCAGGAGCTTTTCCATTCTTTAACCCTTTGATTGCTGTGATGATTTCTCCATTTCATGGACAGGAACATTCAATTATGTCTCTGGTGGTTCCTTGTTCAGAGTTTCTCTGAAATCTCTGCCCATCTTGTTTCCTGTCCCTCTGCTGTCGTGATGAGATTTCCTTGCTTATCTCTTACTAATGTAATATTGTTTGCACCTCGTTTTCCGCTGATGATTTTAGTTATTTTGTATACTGTGCTTTGTTCATTTCTCAGTGCTGCCTCTTCTGCCTGTCTTGCAAGATCGTCTAGGAAATTCCTTTTGTTGGCTCGGGTTTGGCGTTTAACTTCCTTGTCCAGCTGACTGTACTGTTCGCTATATAGTTGCTTTAACCTGGGGGGCTTCTGTTTTATTTCTTTTCATTTCCTTTCTCATCGTTATGGTGTTTAATGTTTCTGGTGTTATCCAGTCTTGCTTCTTCCTTTCCTGGAATCCTAAGCATGATTTGCTGCTTTCCTTATATATATATATATATATATATATATATATATATATATATATATATATATATATATATTATATATATATATATATATATATATATATATATATATATATATATATATATATATATATATATATATGGAAAGCAATATGTTATCTCAGTGTTAACATACGGCTGTGAGAGTTGGAAAATAACAAAATCATTGGAGAACAAGCTGAATACATTCGAGAACAAATGTCTTAGAAAACTCATGAACATCAGTTGGAAAGAATTCAAGACTAATCGACAAATAAGAGAAGACTCTAGGCAGAAATATGTCTCCGACTATATAAGGAAAAGACGATGGTCATATATCGGTCATGTCCTACGAATGCAAAACAACAGAATACCACTACAGGCGCTCACTTGGGTTCCTGAGGGTAAGAGGAAAAAAGGAAGACCAAAAGAAACACTCAGAAGAACAATAATAAGAGAAGGAAGAACGTTGGGCCTAAATAATGTGCAAGAGCTAAGAGGAGTGGCGTCACAACGAACAAACTGGAGAGCACTGGTTTCTGCCTTATGCGCGTTGTTGGGTGCTTAAAAAATTTTTTATTATTATTATTAATATAATATATATATATATATATATATATATATATATATATATATATATATATATATATATATATATATATATATATATATATATATATATATATATATATATATATATATATTTATATATATATATATATATAACAAGACATGCCTCTGAGAAAAACATGCAAGGTGCCTGTAAAAACTTGGGTCTTTCTGGGTCATTTTTCCCACAGTTGTGAGTAGTGTCGTGAGAGTGATCCTCTTCCTTTGATGCACTTTTTTTTGGAGGAGTGGAAGGGAATGGCTTAGCTGGTTGTGTGTCCTGTCTCGAGAAACCTAGGAGCACTTATCATTTCTGTTACTTTTATGTATTTCTTTCTTTTTTTCTGTCTTTCTTTAAGTGATGATTTACCCATCGTATTCGATGAGGACCATCGACATCTCTCATAATACAGTTCCTTCTGTGATGTTAAGTGGGTGCGCATATGTGATCAAGCCAATACGGGCAAGAAAAGTTCTGTTGCATGACCGACATACAAGGCCCGAAGACAGTACAGGCTGCACATCCACGCTTGACATTCGGGCTGCACGTATTTTCTGAGCTATCCTCACACGGTTGGCCTCGTGAAAAAATGTGAAAAGAAGGCCATCATTGATATCATGCAATAGCGTTATTTACTCTGGTTATATGTATATGCAGTGCCAGTTTGCACAGGGTCAGCCATTTTCATTGAGTTTGGCTTACACAACATTGCATAGCACATTTTCATGATGCCTCGTAGTGTCAGCAAATTAAGCCTAAATACATGGCTAGAATTATGTAGGCATTTCTGTTAGTGCCTTCTCTGTTCATTTACGTTTATTTGTGTTTCATTGTTTCTTATTGCACGACTAAATAAGTTTAACTGACTAAGTGTAACACCGAACCCGGAAGTCAGTATGTAGGGGTCAATCAAGTAAAGTGAAACATATGTCTCTGTAAAACTGACCTCCTTTCTAACAAAAACAGGGAGTGAAGCCTGAGACAGACCGCCAACTTTATGAGAGAGACGTGGTTGTTTGAAAACGAACGTGGAAAACAAGAATAATGTAAAAGGGAGTGTATCTTAGTCTTGGCGAAGCTGTTCCGTTCAACCTAAACACAATGTCACTCAGTTAAATTAGGGCGCATATACAAATATAAAACAGGGTAAGGGACACATCTTCGTTATTTACCATTTGTTTAACCGGTGTGACAGTTTCACGCCAAAAACAAATTGATCGCCCACGTTCTCCTTTCAGCGGAGGGAATCAACACTTCAGCCATCACCATAATTGACCTTCGACCCATGACCCTGTGCAGTGTCCACTTGCTGGCCTACTGATCTTGTTCCCCCAAATCGAGGAACAATAGTCTTCACATTTTTGTTTAACTCTTCATGAACTAAGTGAAAATGACGAGTGTGGCGTTTCAGGGATAGTTCCCTTCTTCGTGTTTTTCCGTCTCCATGTCACTTAGGGAATCCTAGAACATGGACTGCTTTGTAAAACTATCACCATATTTTGTTTCTGTGTGTCCTATTCAACGCCAATATCTTCTTTAAACCTAATGTCCCACTGGGACTTGTCTGATTGGTGCCATCAGTTCCACATAAACTTAGGTATGAATAGCCAATTAATGAAGGCGATCAAAATTAGGCAGCTAAAATATTTTGGTCATATAAAAAGACATAAAACCTGACTGAAGACCATAACAGAAGACAGAATTGAAGGCAAACAAGCAAGAAGAAGACAGCGATATAAGTGGGAAGATAACATCAAGAGATGGACAGGAAAGAGTCTATCAGAGTGCACCACCAAGACAAGAGACAGAAGACGTTGGAGATCCATTACAGTCGACCTTCGTTGTGGAGATGGCAGCTGATGATTGATGATGATGATATGAGACATTTTTTAGTTTGTTTCATTTAACAGTTCCACATCCCATCCTCTGTTTATTGTTTTGTCTATTACTCGGCCCCCCACCCCCACCCCTAAACAAACACACACAACAGCAGCAGCAAGAACAAATCCTTATTAACCATCGACGATATATAACTCTGTATGAAAGCTACCAACAATATGCCTCGACCTAGGAGATAGATCGAGGGGTGGTAACAAAATAAAAACCTTTCAAGAACACCAGGCCCCACTCCGGGTAAAAAAGGTAACGGTAGGCCCATAGCATATACTACCGTAGGGGAGTGAAGTGTTAGAGACTTCACCATACTAGATCCAGCATCAAGAGATGGGGTGGCCAGGTCCCTTCCTCGCCGCATTATCCTTCCCTAACTTAAGGTCAGGTACCCGTTTACAGCTGGGTAGACTGGAGCGTGTCAGTACCGTGATTCAAACCCAGTACCTTTACCGCGAGAGGCCAGCGCTCTAACCCCTGTCAGTCGGACGCTCCAAATCGAGGTACTCAATCTAAAACCGATAATTGACTTCCCTTGCGACGCATTACGTCACAGAAAAATAGATAAAAGATGGCGACTAACTGATTGTCCTATGTCATTTCGTACTCACTATACTTAACTATAAAAGGTTAAACAAGTTGGAACAAGGATGACCCAGAGAGATGCCGGCGGAACCTGTGCCTGTTTTAGGTGTTCGTAGGCCGAAGTAACTTTAATTCCGAAATGTGCTTTAAAAAGAAAGACCCCCCCCCCCCCCCAAAAAAGGGGGGGGGGAGACAGAAATAATGTTTCCCTTCATTCGTAGACGCTACGCATTTCGTAGGCCCTACAGTGCTTAATAAGGAATCCGACCCTGGACAAAACAGATAAGAAGGTGCTAGTGAAGGAAAGGACTCACATTGAGAAAATCTGTTGATATTATTACAAGCCAGCACTTCTGAAATCCTCAGGGTAAGAGAGATGGAAATGGGGGGTGGGGGGGAGAGAAACCATAAAACACACAGAGACGAGAACTGATGACAAACGAAAGGGAAATAGGAGAATATGGGAAGACCTTGAGTGGATGGCATAAGACAGGAGGACCTAAGACAGGAGGACCTAAGACAGTTATTGAAGGCTTTGCTCCTTGGGGACATGAGGGGTTATGGCGAGGAAAAGTCCAACAAAAGGGGTCGGTTAGTGTTCATATTAATTTACCGTTTACAGGCCACGGGTTTCCCTTCCTTATATGTTATAAATGTTTATACAATACCAAAACCTACCCTCTGTCCTGTACTTACTGTTCTAAGTCTACTATCATGTACTAGACACAGTATTAAGGTCTCTTTGTCTTGTGTGGACTGACCTATGCTGTCTGATAGGGAAACAACAGAAGTGATTGCGTCATTAATAGGCCGTACTGCCCATGGTGGACTTCCGGTGTTATGTCTTTCGGGTCGCACTATTGACCTGTCATCAAAGCATCATTTTTTGGTGATGCGTAGATGGCAGAGAGGATAGTGTGATTCGCTTGCATAGCTATGCGGGGTTGTCGCACGGAAGGTCCAGTGTTCAAATCCTGGGTAAGCCACTCATGTCTGTTGTTTTTCTGTTGTCTAGTGTTCTACTTCTTTATTTCTTACGAGTGCCTGAAAACATACCTTTATGTTTGTTTCATATTAATTTACCGTTTACAGGCCTCGGGTTTCCCTTCCTTATATGTTATAAATGTTTAGTGTGAAATGATGATTGGCGCTATCAATCAAACAAAGATGAATGCACGAATCATTTGTCAACGTTTGCATGAACCAACATACGGTCAATTAAAAAGACGTTGACTGGCAGATTTGGGTCAGTTCTGGAGAAAGGGGCATGTTTAAGTATCTTAACACACACTAGAAATGCGAGCTGGAGATGTGTTATGTGACCGTTGATTTAGAGACCGCTTAGCCTTATGTACGAGCCTACACCACATAGTGTAAACTCAAGCCTAACTTCCGCGGCCGAGGTACAGTTACTACCGCCCTGACTATGCCCAGGTTTGGTCAGTGAATTCAAGTCATCTCGTAGACTCAGGTCCACGTCTTAAGTGTCTGTGCTGAGCTTACATGACTAAAAATGAGACCAGGGCACAGCTAGGATTTCCGGGAGTGTTGTATTTCCGTGTGTGATTAATACCCATGGCATTTAAAAAAAAAAAAAAATTTTCCTGGGATTTTCCCCAAAATTTACTGGAATAATACGTTTTGCCGTATTTCATTAAACGGGACTAGTTTTAGTGGTAAAAGAGAACTAACGTTTCGGTTATAGCAAGATTGTAAAGGCCAAACGACTATTTTATTGGAGTCCACAAAACTACATATGACCAATTTTCAGTACTTAGTAACTCTAGTTTTACTGGTAATATATTAGTCAAATAGAACTAACATTTCGACTATAGCACTTTTGTGAAGATAAGAGTCTACATGACCACTTTTGGCCGATTTTCTATATGCCTGCTTCGTAACGTGAGTTTAACTGGCACTATATTAGTACAGTAGAACTCCATTTATCCGAACCCCAATTATCCGAACATCCAATTATCCGAACACTTTTTCGAGAAAAAAAAATCAGGCGCCACCAATCATGTTAAACTTTATTTTTGAATCTTTTGATGCTGCAAGCTTCAAATGTGTGCGAACAATTTGTAGAAGATGGATTGGGCTAATGGTCGGTCGCTTACGTACAGGAAGTCAGTTAGATCATAAAGTCAGTTAATATCTGGTTTACCAATCTAGTGTACGTGTGCGTTCTAGGCAGAACACTGGCTAATCAGACAGTTCAACTTAAAATAATTGTGTCTGCTACTACAGCAGAATAATTTTGGTGTGCAAGTATTTCTCTGTGCGATATGGCATCTTCCAGAAGGCCTAAAGCATATAAAAGGAACCGCAATGTTTTGTCAATTGAAACGAAAACAGAAATTATCAAGAGACTAGGAAAAGGTGAAACTGTGTCTTCACTTGCGAGGATTTTCAATGTTGGGAAAGCTACCGTCTCCGACATCAAAAGTAACAAGGATAAAATTATTTTGCATCGAAATTGGATAGTGAAAATGGGTCGAAGAAACGTAAACCATGAGACATGCTAAAGATTTGAAATTGGAAGGGGCTTTGTATATATGGTTTGTGCAAAGAAGAAGCAAAGGGGAAACTATCTCTGGTTCTCTATTGTGTGAAAAGGCACTTCAGTTCAACAATCAACTTGACTGTCCTCCTGACTTTAAGGCTAGCCAGGGATGGTTAAGAAACTTTAAATCTCGTCATGGCATACGAGAATTGGAGATCCAAGGGGAATCCTGATCTAGCGATGCAACTGCCGCTGAAAATTTTAAAGAAACATTCTTGGCTTTTTTGGAAGAAGAAGGTTATTCACTCGATGTGTATAATGCCGATGAGACTGGCTTATGCTGGAAATCATTGCCTCAAAAATCACTTGCATCTCAGCGCGAAGCAGCTTCCCCTGTGTTTAAAAAGTGCAAAGAGAGAGTAACAATTTTGGTAGCCGCGAATGCCAGTGGAAGTCATCGTTTACCGGTGCTAATGATCGGTAAAGCCAAAAAAACACGTTGTTTAAAGAATGTGACATGTCTCCTATTGTGCTACAAAGCACAGAAGAGTGCTTGGATGAATAGTGAAATATTTCTTGATTGGTATACAAATCAGTTCATCCCAAATGTGAAGAGGTTGAGAGAACAAGAAAAGAAAACTGGAAAAATAATTCTTCTACTGGACAATGCACCATCTCATCCAGAGACGGATACATTGAATGCAGTTGATGCAAATTTTAAAGTAATTTTTCTGCCTCCCAATGTAACAGCACTGATTCAACCAATGGATCAGGGTGTTATAGCTGTAGCGGGAGGTTATTTAAAAGTATATATTATGTAAGAGTATGCCAGTAAAGAGTTCTGACCTTACAAGTAATACCCCAGTCTTAGAAATAAGCACTGGTGTATTGTTATCATAAAAATAGTCAGACTGTAAAAACCCTGGTCCAGTTGGTAAGAAGTAGTACCAGGATTTAAGGTGTCTCCTCCCTATGACTATCTTATGATTACTTATATTCTAGGGGATAATAAAATGAACATTCACTGAAACCACAAATGGAAGAAGTGAATAAATCCTCAGGTACAGTTAAAATAGTTTAATAATTACACTAATATTCTATTTCTACTAGTTGGAAAAGAGTATACACATATATATATAAAAATATTCACACAATTACTATTATTGTCTGTTTAGACTTCAAGATCTTAAATAATAAAGTTACTGAAATCACTGTTATTAGTCCTTTGAATTTAAGGATAACTGTCATCAGTTGACTGAGTTTCTGTATGGTTAATTATTGTTTTGAACTATTGGCTGTTTCACATGTATAGGTGGTCAGTGTCAAACAGGACACTTATCTTTCCAACTTGGTACTGCTGAAACTGTCCTTTGCTGATATCAGACTTGGTAGGCCCAACAGTAGGGATGCCAATGACCAGTTGAAGTTCACTCTTTGGGGTCCTGCACTTTTGTGGGATTGCCTCGGATGAACTGCACCGGCTTCTGATACTGGACAGTCTGGTTTGAGTTATTTCATGGAACCCTCAGACTTCAGATACTGGACTTAAAAATGTTTCTGGCGATCCGCTCACAATTCATGGATAGTGGCGAAACTCTGCCTCCAGTCTGGCTCAAACCTCTTTCGTTGTGTATCTCTCTCAGTTTACCGATCCGCTACTTATACGCAAAGCGCGGACGTATCGGAGAGTACCGACGTCACAGCCTAAACCTAACCTGAAAAATCCTTCCCGAACAGTGATTTCGGCCGATCTGTGCGTCGACTGAAATTTTGCCTTTATCATTCTCGGCATATATAATATCCATATTGTTCCCTCTTATCTAGTTTTATACAGCTGATTCTTCTTCTTCTTCTTCTTGCGATCGCATCTTTGATGATTACACCGTCAGACGAGTTCTCATGATGAATTCGACTGTTGTTTGAAGTTCCTCTTTAACTCCATATAGCTTTGAGTTTAGTGTTGAGTCATTGGGCCAGTATATCTTTCTTAACTGGCCATACAGAGGACAGTCCTGTAGAACATGCTCAGCAGTTTGTTCGTTTAATCCACATGTGCACAGTGGTGAAGCAGACAATCGTAGCTTGTGCATGTGTTTATTCAGTTTGTTATGCCCTGTCCTGAGTCGAAAAATAGTTGTCTGTCCCTGCCGGTCGAGAGTGTGATAGTCGTCTTTGGGTTGGTTCTGTTCTCTTCTGATAGTCTGGATAGCTCTCTTTTTCTCAAAGTATGTGACTTCATTATCTTCTTGTTCACATTCTCCTCCCTTTTTTGCAAGTTTATCTGCCTTTTCATTTCCGGGTACACCACAATGAGATGGTACCCACTGAAGTATGGTTCTCTTTTTGGCAGCTACCTTGTTTAGTTCATTTCTCAGATGCGGGAGTTTACCACCCTTGAGAGCTTGCAGGACAGACAGTGCATCTGTGAGGATGACTACCTGGTGGCAGTCAGAGTTGGTGTTATAAATCATATTTGCAGCTTGCTCTAGAGCTTGAACCTCAGCTGTATAGTTGGAACAGAATTTACCAGTGGGAATGTGCCTAGTCTCATAGTGGTTGTCAGGATATGAGATAAAGATACCGGCACCTCCATTCCTAACAGCATTAGTTGCTGATCCATCTGTATAGGCATGTATCCATGATTGATCGGGATAGCTTTCTTGGATCATACTCAATGTAGCAGTTCGTTTTTGCAGATCATTATACTCACATCCACTTGTGAGACCACTGACTGTTGTATTAATTTGGAGGGCACTGCTGGCCTGCTCCCATGGTACAGGGTATAGGGTGGGCTTCAGTGGTGTTGTCTTCATGGATAGGTCTTCTTGATGCTGTCTTATAAGTCTTTTCCCCCGATGCACAAAGCTGCTACGCTTTAGACGTCCCAATGCCAGATCATCTAGTCTTGCCTTCATTGGGTGCATTGGCATACTGTTGTATTTTTCCATCTGGATCATGGTTTTTGTGTCTCTTCTATGGGACAATGTCTGTAATCCAGCAACCTTCTGCATCTCTGTTATTGGTGTAGTTTTCATGGCTCCTGTAATGAGCCTGAGAGCTTGATTTTGCACCTTGTCCAAAGACTGCAGATGTGAGTTAGCAGCTGATGACCATGCTGCTGAGCTAAACTCTAAGTGTGGTCTTATTACTCCATTATAAATCTTCTTTAGATTTCGTTCATTTGCTCCCCAGTTGGTACCTGCTAATTTTCTGAGTATGCCTAGTCGTCTTCGGGCCTTTCCTTCTGCATTTTCAATATGCTTATTCCATGTAAGCCTTTGGTCAAATGTCACCCCAAGATAGGTGGGGTAGCTTTCTTCCTTGATCACGGTTGTCCCTAGGTGTATGTTAGCTGATTTGTCCTTGGGGCGAGGGAGAACAGTGTTGTGGAGAGTTTTTTGTCTGTGTTTTATTGTGATAAGCCATTTCTCTGCCCATGACACTAGCATGTCTGCTGCCCGCTGCATTCTATAATTTGCTGTGGTGACATTTTCATCAGCGCACCAGAGTACTAGGTCATCTGCATATAAGGCAGCTTTAACTCCTGCAGGGAGATCTTTCACCAGGTCATTGATGTAAACAAGGAAGAGTGTTGGGGAAATTACTCCTCCTTGAGGTACCCCCTGATGGAGCAACACTTTTCTGCTCTGCAGACCGTCAAGAGTGACTCTAGTTCTCCTGTTATGCAAGTATGACTGGATCCATTTCATCATGTTGCCTTGGATTCCACTTCTCCTAAGTTTTGCAATGAGGCCATCTTTCCACACCTTGTCAAAGGCCTGCTTGAAGTCGACCCAGATCGTTAGGACCTTTTTCTTCTCCTGGAAGGCATCTTCTATTGCTTGAGACAAGTAAGTAACTTGGTCTTCTATACTGTAGCATTCTCTAAATCCAGCTTGTTCCGGCACCAGGATCTGCTCAGACTCTAAATACCATTTCAATCTGTGGTTGACTATTCGCTCCATAGTCTTCCCAAGACAGCTTGTGAGACTGATTGGCCGGTAACTTGCAGCCTCGGTCTTACATTTCCCTTTCTTTAGTATGGGTATTGTGATGGCTTCTCTCCATACTTGGGGTACCGTTCCTTTCAACCAGCTGTGGTTGAATATCTCAAGCAGTTTTGTCTTTGCTGCTGAGCTCAGATTTACTAGCATTTCGTTGCTGATTTTGTCTGGGCCGGGTGACTTTTGAAACTTAAGCTTGGAAATAGCCTTCTGTAGTTCTCCTAGTGTGATGGGTTCCCTCATTGGGGCAGGAGTATCTGTCTGTCCCATGGTTGCCAGTATTTCTTTTCTTATCTCTCTCTGATGGTCTATGTTAATGGGTAAGTTGCTTTCTGAACTGTATCTTCTAGCAAACAAGTCTGCAGCTTGTTTTCCTCTGAAAAGTTTGCCACCTTCATCCAATGTGATAGTCTGCCTTGGTGAGGAATGCTCTTCATTTAGAGACTTGACTAATCTCCAAAGTTTCCTGCCGTCCTTCTCAAGGTTCAGCGATGCCGTTTTAGTTCTCCAGCTTTTCCGCTTTTCTTCTAGCTTTGTTCTCTGAAACTCTGCTACAGCCTTTTTCCATTTGTTGTGAGTTTCAAGTGAAGGCTGAGACTCTGCGTCCTTTCTAGCCTTGTCCATAGCTTCCTGACGTTCTTGGAGTGTGCTGGACCAGTATGGTATGTAGTTACGCCGGCATCCTTTGGGAATGGTTTCTTTTGCAGCTTGTAGTATGCATCTGTTGAAGTCTTTTACCACTTCATTAATGTCTCTGTTTCTGTACCTTGAGGGTAAGACAGCAGCGTGTTCACCTGATGCCTGAATAAACCCCAGTT
>JAMPIV010003551.1:0-61675 GCA_024509875.1 Oreohelix idahoensis
TAAGCTGATTGCATAAATTAATGAAGATAATGTGAGCTGTAAGTGGAGACCATGGTGGTCCTATGGTAAATCCCAGTATGAGTGCTGCCGCCAATCTGGAAAATCACAGCGTACTGCCAAGACACAGCTGAAAACTAGGAGTGGAAAGAAATGTTTTAAAATGGAAGACATTCATTGTTCATTATATTACACATATTACTAAGTAACTATAATAATGATATACAGAAAAGACACAAAGCCAACCTTGTAGGAACAATTTCTTGTATAGTCCTTGCTGCAAAACTGTCTCATAGGTTCCATATTTGCAGAAACCTAGTGTTTTTTTAAATCCAATGTTGTGGATATTTTCGCATGTTTTTCCTGTGCTGCCATTTCTGGTAAAACAAACGTGGTATAGCACACTTGGGGTCATTATTATTTTAACTGTAAATAGAAGTTCATTATTATCATAGGTATTGATCACATCTAGTTTTCATTCCAGTTCTATGGACATCCCAAGTGTGTTTTTTTTTCTGTGCTGGCAAATAGGCTGTCATTTATAGTGCATTTTAGGGCCTTGATGAGTTGAAGTTGTATCATTTAAAATTTATTATAGCTGTTTGATCAAGCTCTCTTGCACACGTTACTAGTGATTTATACAGTTACTTCCAACTTTGAATTAAATTTGCACACAGTGAAAAGCTATCCAGAATGAGCCACAGTGCCAGGAAACAGAGCCGTCAGAATTATACTTATCCACAGGTCTTACAAATTCATGTATGGCTGAATGTGGTTACTGCATATTCAAATCATGTGGGTTTGGTCCATACCAGAAGAGTATTTACACCTGTTACATGTACATAGCTGTCCAGTGAGCATCCGTTGGGCTAAGCGGTTAGAGCTCTTTCCTTAAGCAACATAGTTACTGGGCTACGGAATTGAAACCTGGTAGTGCCACGCTTCAGTTAACCCAGCTGTAAATGAGTACCTGACTCATAAGGAAGGCAAAGGCAGCGAGGAAGGAAACTGGTCACCCCACCTCATTAAAAAAGTTGGATCTAGTTTGGCAAAGTCTCTAACACTTCACTCCCCTATGGCAGTTTCTGTTATGGGACTTTCTTTAGCTTGACCAGTATGGTTTGCCTTTTTGGTAGGCATTATTGTGCACGAATTGACCACTGTTAAGAGTTTTGTGTCGAATCTTCTAAATGCATAGCATTGAGATGGACCAGCAAATAGGATTTAAATTGTTAAAAACTGGGTTGCATAACTTTAAATGTGCATAAACAACTTGAATGAAGAAACATAATTTGCTAAAAGAAAGAGCTCTCTCTATTCTAATATTTGCCTCCCTTGCATTAACCCATCACAGCAGAGAAACCTGTGGTGGTTTCTATAGCAGCCAGTAACCAATGCTCAACCTCATCTTAGTCAAATTTTATGTCGTCTGGAATGAGCATTGATCCAATTGGCTTTCTTTTTTTTTTTTTTAACATCTGTGATACCACACAGATAGTATCAAATAATAAACAAATATATTTGTTGACAAAATTCCTTTCTGAGTTGCATTAGCTAAGTGTTTTTTATTCACTGATTCTGTAGGAGCAGCTGACGTGCCCTTCATGTAAAGTGAACAAGAAAGATGCAGTGCTGACCAAATGTTTCCATGTATTCTGTCTAGAGTGCCTGAGGACTAGATATGACACTAGGCAGCGGAAATGCCCGAAGTGCAATGCTGGGTTTGGCGCAAATGACTTTCATAGATTGTATTTATCATAAGACTGTATTATCTTTCTTTTTTTTTCCCATTGAAATCATCATCATTTTTTTGTGTTTTATACTTACTTACTTAGTCATTCCTCTTCTACCTTGGTGTGTAGAGGTTAGCCAGAGAGAGTGCCATGCTATCTTTTTTTTCTCTCTCTTATCTGGAATTTAGCTTTATTCATGTTTGTTTTGTGCTGTTGCTGTTCCACTGGGTGATTGAAAAGTCACTCTCTGTTTTTAAATTTTTATATCTTGACTTGTATCTGTTGGATATACATGAAACAAATGTCAAGTATCTGTTGGATATACATGAAACAAATGTCAAGTATCTGTTGGATATATGTGAAACAAATGCCAAGTATCTGTTGTTCATGAAACAGATGTCAAGTATCAGTTGGATATACATGAAACAAATGTCAAGTATCTGTTGGATTTACACGAAACAAATGTCAAGTATCTGTTGGATAAACATGAAGCGAATGCCAAGTATCTGTTGGATAAAAATGAAACAAATGCCAAGTATATATTGTACATGAAACAAATGTCAAGTATCTGTTAGATATACACAAAACAAATGTAAAGTATCTGTCGGGTATACATGAAACAAATGTCAAGTATCTGTTGGATAAACATGAAACAAATGCTAAGTATCTGTTGTACATGAAACAGATGTCAAGTATCTGTTGGATATACATGAAACAAATGTCAAAACAACAAGCAAAAACTGTCATTTCAGTAATATGCTTTCTTAATTTCCAGAAACAATGTAATAAATAAAATCTAAAATAGCCATTAAACTGACAGTGCAAGGGAGAGCAACAACTGCTGCCCTCTATGAGGTCATGTGTTGAACATGCCGGATCTCACGTTCAGCTGCAATGTTAATGTGACATGGCAATCTATGTAATAAAATAGCAGATAATTCTCTTTATTTTGCCTTTTGTTTCATATAAATTAGTTGCACAGAAGTGGAGACATAACAATGTAAACATAAATAGTGACTTTTCTATCACCTTTTAGAAGAGTTATTCATAGTTTAGTTTTTCCCATTCTTTTCTTCTTCTTCCGTCCTTAGCCACCGACCGTCAAAGCAGTCAGTGGCCATTACGCCTAGTGGCGTCTTAGGGCAACAGCAGATAGGTTTTCTTTGCCATTGTTGCCCATCACGCCTATTGGCGTCTTTAGGGCAACGGCAAATCAATCCATTTGCTGTTGTTTCCGTAATCGAAGTGACTGGCAAACGGGTGATCAGCCCGTTGGTTCCCATTCTTTGGTGTCAGATAAATCTGTTTTTGCTTAACTTCCCTTGCCTTTATCTTCCCCTCAAACATGAGCATTTCTAAGCCTCATTATCTCAGAGAAATCCGCAAAATGCACTTCTCACCTTCGTTTGAGTAATTTCTTTTGACTGTTGTCATTTTAATCATTTCTTTATGACCTTTTGTGCCCTGTGCAGTCTAGCTTTTCTGTGAATTCATGCAAGTGGCATGTTGCCGATCTTTTAAGTATGTTACGTTATCATTATTTTCCTTTGCGCTCCTTATGGAGCATGAAGCCACCACTTGCACCTGGGGGGTGCAGCAGTACTATTCTTCATCTTTTCATATTTGCCCAGGAACTAAAAGGGGGAAATAAGCCACATGCTGCTGTAGATTTTCCAGTATACATTCAATCTTAGCATATCAGAAATGAATTGTTGACTGAAGACTTATTCATAACCATTATAATAAATCCCATTTACTTAGTTACAGCCAGAACTGATATTATTCTTTGAGGTTAGGTTCCTGGGTCTTTCCAAAATTCATTCTGTTAACCATATCTTTAGTAATACAAATAATATATATTTAATTACACCTGCCAACATTCATAAGCACATCTGATTGTGTGTATTTCTATGTTTATTTTTCAGATTTCATTATACAGTTGTTGAACACAAAATAAATACACCAAAAGAATGTTTCGTAGCGACTTCATGCTAATGTTGAGGGAGAATGTTTCTTAGTGACTTCATGCTAATGTTGAGGGATGATCTGGATAGTATGGAGGGATTATAGAGATCCTTTAGTGGGTAGCTGAGATAACATTGAAAGCCAGCTAAAAAAAATCTGGTGGGGGTAGAAATGTTGCAGGTGGTCAAGAAGAAATGAGATCCCGGAGAGAGGGAGAAAGTAGTATACTACCTTTTGGAATAATACCTCACTGCCTTAAAGTCTGTTATCATAAGGCAGTAATGATCAAATGTCTGGTTTATTCTTGGATAGCCTTTGGTTCTCTTTCCAGGAAAGGTAACAGTAAAATCCATTATAAATGTAATATTTCAAAACAGTTCAACAAATCTTCAGTTTCAAGCCTTTCTTCTGTTCTAGGTTTGCAATGCCTTTCTTCTTCCATTGATCACAAGTTTCTCTCAGCTTTCTCCTGTTACTTCCTCATGGTTTTCAGTCAGTTCATGAATATGTGATTATTATAAAGTTAACCAAAAAATATTCAAAGTTAACAATTCTTTTCTGATAACTCGGCTTTTATATAATTAGGAAAAATGACTCTAGAGCGAGAGATGAAGTAACACAAGGAGAAGAGAATTAGAGACAGACTTAAAAGGAATAAAGAAGACATTGAAACACTTTGAACTGACAGCATAGGACAGCAGAGCTTGACGCATACTTGTTGAAGGCCTATGCACCACAGGGTGTTTAATGGTATTGATGATGATGATGACGATGACATTAGCATGTAGCACAGTTACAAGTTGAGAGACACATCACTAACATGAGCCCTTAAAACAAGGAAAGACATCTCAGTGTCAACAAACTGACTGATGGAGCATGAGACAGATTGCTTAATGTGCTTTTATGTCTTGCCAAACTATATTTGGTTGTCAGGACCAGTATCTTAAGTGAATAAAATGGACCAGCCACATTTAACTGACAAGCTGTCAAGGATGCCTGCGTGAAACAGTGGATAACATTGATGTTTTACTAGCATTTTTTTTGTTGATATACACTAGTCATTCTGTAGGATGTAGTTACAAATATGACTGGAAAGTCCCCTGTTTACTATTCTTGTTTTACCCCCTAACAAAATTGCCACGAACTGTTATCTGAAAACTGACATGTCATATTAATCTGTTGATGAAATAGAAGAGAGTACAGTAGAGACCTCTGCTAAGTGAACTTTACTTTGGGGGGGAGTTGTTGTTCAGACTGCTGAGCTTTTCACTGTTTTGCAGCCAATACCCTGTTGAAGACTCCTTGGTATTATCTACACTGTAGGTCATGGCTTTTCTGCCATTCCGAAATGTGTTGAGTTAAAGTCATGAGCTCCAGTTTCTCTAGCTTGGCTGGCATTTAAAGGATCATCACATCTGGTCCCAAGCTAGTCGGAAGAAGCATGTAGTATACTATGCGCTCCCCCGTTTCCAAGGGGGCTCTCCAAATATGCAGAGCTAAAATACTGTGCTCTGGTTCTGGGCTACCCCAAGGAATTGTCACGTCTTACACAGAGCCACTTCTCAGCTCCCCCTGCCCATCATGGATCCATAGTGAGATCCTTCTGCATGCAGCCAACCAGGTAAAAAGCCAGAGTAAAGTACTGGGGCTCAAGTGACTCCTCCAAGCTTAGTGTGGAATGCTGGGTTCTCAACAAGTTTCACCACTATGGGAATCACTAGAAGTGTGTGGATGATTTCAAGAGTCAATGAGGGTGAAATTGCCTCATGGAGAGAGGTTCACTTCCACATTTAAATACTGTAGCATTGTGCTTAGGTGGTGGTCATATAAAGAGGACTCCAGATATGCCTCCATGAAATGGAAAGGGGTGGGGGGGAGGTGTAGAATGATTTATTCTGTGTTTAATTCACGATTCTTCGTAATTTTGTAGGTCATTTCTTCAGATTGTATGAATGTACACCTTCTACTGTAAGTAGAATTAGCTGTGTACCCATCTTGTGGTGTTAACATGTGTTGAACTGCAGCTTGTAGTGTGTAATGTCAGTGTAATCTGTGGCATCATTGTACTAAGTATACTGCTCATAGCTTCATTGCTAAATAGCCTTTTTAACTTAATGATGTCAGTGTCATCATCATGTGACGTATTCTGTCCAGAACGTTGTCTCCTTTACAGCTGCTCTGAACGCATCACGATTCTGGGCAAGTCAACCTGCATCATCCAAAGACTCTCTGTGATGTCCTGGATCCACCATGGTCTAGGTCGTCCGCTTCCCCTTTTTTCCAGGGACCATGCCTTCCATTACTAATTTTTCCAGACTATTATGTCTTTATATGACCACAAAGTTTCAGCTTCCTTATAGCGATGGTAGAGCCAATTTTCCTCTACATTTAGTGAGTGCAGTACTTCTCTGTTGGTCCTTTTTTCTGTCCAGGGTATTCTCAACATCCTTCTGTAGCATTTCATTTCGAATGATGTAATTTTTTTTGCTACTGTTTTATTGAGTGTCCATGTCTCGCAGCCGTATGTTGCTACTGGGAATATACATGCTCTGATCAGTTGTAACTTTTTTCTTTGCTTGTGCCTTGCCATAGTTTTTTCATCTGTATTAGTTTATGTGAGGCAATTGCAAGTCTTCTTTTAATTTCTACTGCACAGTCGCCAGAGCTGTTGATGATTGATCATAAGTATTCTTCTTCCTTCTTCTTCTTCCTCATTCATCCTGAAATGGACGTTGGTTGCGTTGTGTCTGTTTACAGCGGAGCTGCGATATCTGCGCCTTTCGGCCGGCACATCCGACTTCAGCATGGCATTTTTTGGGACCGGGTTTGCCTTCCCTCTTCGATCCCTACTCTCTCAGCTAGACTGCAGTGATGCAGCCTGTTTCCAGGACCACCACGTGGAGGTGGAGTAGGGTCTTGGTCAGCTCTGGTTCGCGGACCCCGACGCAAGCAGTCAAGCTATGGGTCGCTGACTGCATTCTCTATTGCTACGACTTTGGGTCCCATAAATATTCAAATTCATTAACACCTTCCAGTTCTTCATTTTCAATTTCTGGTTTGATCTTTACTTTGTCTGTTGTCAATACTTTGGTGTTTAGGTATAGATTCTGGGCCTCGCTGTGTTTTTTGGTTGACAGAATTAATTGTTAAGTCCTTCTGTGTTGGTCGATAGGAGGACTGTGTCGTCAGCATGTCTGATTTCCGGGATCTGGTACCTGGCAATGTTAAATTGGTCAAACTCTGTGTGTTCTTGGTCATCTCTTATGTCAGTGTACCTTTGTTTAATACAGCTTCATACTTTTTAGTCATGTTAGTGATCCCAGACGACAAACAATAGATGGTTGTAAGAAGTTTTAAAGTATTTAAAAATGTGGGCTTTCTTTTCAAAATTATTTTTTTAAAAATGAATTAAGCATAAGAATTCAAATTTTGAGCACAGAAAATAAACCCAGCAATAGCCAGACCCAGTAAGCCAAACCTGGAGATGATTGAGTGTGTTTGATTTGAACATCTTTAACTTTATTGAAAATTTTTTTAATAACATTGAAAATTATAGTATTAGTATTAGCCCACCCTTCAGTCGTAAATGACTATAAGAATGCACCCTTGAGGTGATAGCCCTCAGCTGCTTTTTTTTTTTCTGGTGTTCCTTTTGGCGTGTTTTTTTTCTTCTACTTATGGTGAGATCTTCTTTTCGCCCAGTCTAATGTGGTGCCGTAAGAAAGCATCGCCACTTGGTGTGATCGGCAGCTTCATCCTCCCAGGTTGCTGGATTTATATCCAGTGCCTTTGTGTCTCTCTTGCACACATCAGTATAACATATTAGATCCACAAGGAGCATAGGGTCTCAACAAACTCATGCCAAGTCTTTCTGTTCCGTGCCATCATCTCAAGGTCTTTCCATATCTTCTTCACACACTTCATGTCTCCAGTTCTCTTCTCCTTGTGTTCCTTGGTTGTCTCCCTTTAAATCTCTTACACTGGGGATTCTAGAACAAGGACTGCCTGGTAAAACTATCGACAGACTAAAGCGTTAATGCATACCTTATTCATAGTAGATAATTATTAACATTATGCTTATTGTTATGGTAAAACTATCAACAGACTAAAGCGTTAATGCATACCTTATTCATAGTAGATAATTATTAACATTATGCTTATTGTTATGGTAAAACTATCAACAGACTAAAGCGTTAATGCATACCTTATTCATAGCAGATAATTATTAACATTATGCTTATTGTTATGGTAAAACTATCAACAGACTAAAGCGTTAATGCATACCTTATTCATAGCAGATAATTATTAACATTATGCTTATTGTTATGAAGCTGCTTATGAGGTTTTTTCGCCTATTTCTAAAATAAGAGACATTGACAGTATGTTATTGTTGGAAAATACTGATTTTGGCAACATACCTGTGTGGACGTGAACGATTTTCTGATGACTATAAGTGGTTGATGGTCTTATAATTTTGGATTAATTTTAGATCCATATCACTTACAAAATGTGGTACATCTCACTATGGTTTAATGTAGCTGGTGTCAGGGCCATTTTTACTTAAAAAAAATTGTCATAGTTGCTATCAGGTATGCTTCCATTTTCAACTCTGATGTGTGTTTGGATTTCTCATTTACTTTGGTGTATTTGTCACATTTAACTTTTTTGAATGGCTCACCTGTACTCATAAAATTGTGTCACAAGTTACACACATTTAACTTGCACAAGTTCAGCTATCTGAAAAAAAAAGAAAATTAGAAGAAAACAAAGCAGTACAATTTAAATTGTGCTGACAGTTCCGCTCATCATGCTATATGCTGTAAAATGAGAAAAAGCCCAACTGATGTTTTTTGGCACCTTACTCAATTCCCACGTCTCCTCTCATATTACTGTTTTTGGCACCTTATTCACATCCCACATGTCTCCTTTTATATTACTGTTTTTGGCACCTTATTCACTTCCCACACGTCTCCTCTCATATTACTGTTTTTGGCACCTTATTCACTTCCCACATGTCTCCTTTTATATTACTGTTTTTGGCACCTTATTCACTTCCCACATGTCTCTTCTCATATTACTGTTTTTAGCACCTTACTCACTTCCCACATGTCTCCTCTCATATTACTATTTTTGGCACTTTATTCACTTCCCACATGTCTCCTCTCATATTACTGTTTTTGGCATCTTACTCACTCCCACATGTCTCCTCTCATATTACTGTTTTTGGCACCTTACTCACTTCCCACATGTCTCCTCTCATATTACTATTTTTGGCACCTTATTCACTTCCCACATGTCTCCTCCCATATTACTGTTTTTAGCACCTTACTCACTTCCCACATGTCTCCTCTCATATTACTGTTTTTGGCACCTTATTCACTTCCCACGTCTCCTTTTATATTACTGTTTTTGGCACCTTACTCACTCCCACATGTCTCCTCTCATATTACTGTTTTTGGCACCTTATTCACTTCCCACATGTCTCCTTTTATATTACTGTTTTTGGTTTCACTTCCCACATGTCTCTTCTCATATTACTGTTTTTAGCACCTTACTCACTTCCCACATGTCTCCTCTCATATTACTATTTTTGGCACTTTATTCACTTCCCACATGTCTCCTCTCATATTAATGTTTTTGGCACCTTATTCACTTCCCACATGTCTCCTCTCATATTACTGTTTTTGGCACCTTACTCACTCCCACATGTCTCCTCTCATATTACTGTTTTTGGCACCTTATTCACTTCCCACATGTCTCCTTTTATATTACTGTTTTTGGCACCTTATTCACTTCCCACATGTCTCTTCTCATATTACTGTTTTTGGCACTTTATTCACTTCCCACATGTCTCCTCTCATATTACTGTTTTTGGCACCTTACTCACTCCCACATGTCTCCTCTCATATTACTGTTTTTGGCATCTTACTCACTCCCACATGTCTCCTCTCATATTACTGTTTTTGGCACCTTACTCACTTCCCACATGTCTCCTCTCATATTATTGTACCGATGTTTATTTTACATCACACCTTGCTGAATGTTATTCTAACACGTTTAAGATTGATCTTTTTTTTTTTTTTTAAATAACATAACAAGGCTCCCAAATGTAAGCCACCTACCTCAACAGGTCATCCATCCATCCATCCGTTTTGCACTTCTTAAGGTGTGTAGTGCCGCCAGAGCAGTAGCCCCAATTCAAGAAGCCTGTGTCAAAGCACTTTATGTGGTCTGGCGTTTGTAGTGTACGTAGTTATTTGTTAAACATTGTGGTTTCCCAGCCCCATGCGCAACCTTGCCGTAGCCACTTTTTATGATCTGCCTGATAGGAGCAGCAGTCTTCTTTTTCCTCTGTCTGCTCACAAATACACATCTCAAGTGTCATTTTTTGTTTGCTCCTTATGGAGCCATCACTACAGGCAGCTTCCTTGCAGGAAACAAGCATTAAAGCCCCTGTGTTCTTGCTGGAGTGGATCCTTCAGCAATTTGTTTTACATGATAAGGTTGCCAACCTCATTTTTTTAGTTGCCTTTTACATCATGCCTGAGGAAGAAGTAATTCCATCTTTTTTTCTTTGACCGGCATCAAGACTAGACAAATCCATCAGGCTGTGGCACTGAGTGATCCAATAATTGCTAGGGTGACAAGCTCATCTTGATTGCATATTCACATCTTAGACTTTTTATTTGTTCATTGTTATGCCTGCTCTTCTTCACATAATTAAAAATTGTATAATTGATATTTTACTTGTATAGTGTGTTCTCTATACAACATCCATACATATACATGGTATATATACAGATAATATACTTCATCTGCGATTTCAGCAATATTTAAAGGTACTTCTGACTATACCCAATTTTAGCTTCAGAACAAAACCCTCATATATGAATTGTGAGACAACTGTACTTTGTGTGCAGTAAATAAAATAATCTGCAGTAGCATCCAGGTCAGTGACAAATAGGTGTCTCCATCGCAACTTTTCTGTCAGATGGACAGAAGTAATGACACTATTGTGGAGAAGAACGAGACAGCATGCTATCCATCTAGAGCAGTAATTCTCAATCTGTGGGCTGCAATTCAGAATTGGCTCACTCCTATAATTAATTTTTACTTGTCAGTTACGGTACATGGATCGGTAGCTGTCACCAGCTGTGAAATTTGGGTTGTGGACATAAAAAGATTTGAGAACCACTGATCTAGAGATTAACAAGAGTTTGTCCCTGAGGAATCATCCTGCTAGCATAATCAGACATGCCTTCAGCTGGAACTCACATAGGCAGAGAGGAATGGGGATTACAAAGAGAACTAAGAATAAGTGACCAGAATTTCAAATAGAAGGCAAGCCAAATTAAACATCAGAAGTAAGCAACAATTGGATTCCTGTATGCAATGGTGAACGAAAATTGATGGATGAATCTGTCTTGCAGTATGAACTTTGTGTTTTCGAACTGCTAAAATAGAACATGAATATGTTGTGTCCAGTTCTTTAACCTTTTTTTTTTTATTTTTAGAGCTAAACTTCTCTCTCTGATCTTGTCTGCTTGTGGCTCTCTCGCTCTCTCGTTATCAACGCTCAAATTATTATTCATTGTTCACAAAGGTCTGTGCAACATATTACATTACCAAACATTAATCCTTATTGTCATTTGCAGCTTCTCCAGAAATGTATAATATTGTAAATTTGTTTTGGTATAACATTGTTTAAACCAAGCCATTTTTGTGTTTATAAACAAAAACATTTTGAATTTTTGATGCATTCAGGCAAACTCTAACTTGTAGGAATATCTGATTTCGAAAGGGGCAAATAACATTTAATTTAGTTAAATATTGATTTTGAAATGTTTGTATTTTATGAAACTTGATATTCTTTGCTACACAGTAGTATTGGTTACACTTATTTAAAATGATATTGGATACATTTAATGTACATTTCAAAGCACTGAACCATTCAGAAAAATGAATAAGGCACAGACTCTGAACTTGACATTTTGAGCTGCCTTCAAATGTGCATAAGGTTTCATTTGAGTTTTTCTGTTTTAATATTGTTTCCCCACAGTCAGCAAAGGTCTTTGATGTTTCTTTTGATAGTATCTCAAATTGCTGATTTTGTGAGACACCATCACATTTGTATTCAGTTATTTATGATATATTCCCCATGTTTTCAACCATTTTTAGGTTCATGTTTATATGCTGTGGTATGTACCAATTGCAATGTTTCACCTTGCTTTCAACCATTTTTGGCTCATGTTTATTTGCTTTGGACATCATTGTATGTACTCATTGCAATGTTTCTCCTTATTTCCAACAATTTTGGCTCTTGTTTATTTGCTTGGGTTTGTTATTTTATGTACTCATTGCAATGTCTATTTTAAATAAGATTCAATGTCTTTTTAACAGAATAAAGTTGTTGAATACAGTTTTTCATTTATGTGTTTTATTATGATTTTTTTTTTTTTTTAAATTACTATTCTTCCTTTTTCAGCACATTAATATTCTTGGGACATGTCATGTGATGAAGAAAAAATGATAGATCTGATAATAACTGATACATTCAACTTAACTGAAACAATATAAGACTGGGGATATAAGTATATAAACCAATAAAACGGTATTGAATCAGTTAAACAAATTAACGGTTCACATGAAACAAGGGACGTTTCGGGTTTTGCCCTTCGTTAGCCACAGTCCTAGGGATCTCTGAAGAGACAAAGAAAGAATAGGACTTATACACCCTCTGGTGTGTCATACAAAGTGACTAATATGTAGCTGTGCATCTAGACTGGCAACTAAATCACGTAAAACTAATTACCATAGACATTGCCACTGCAAGAGCATGTGACTGCTTCTTGCAGGTTTCCTGCAAGGGGACCAGCTGCAAAGGTGGTTCCATGCTCCATCAGGAGTGCAAAAGAAAATGATGACAGAGAAAAATGCCTAAATAAACTTGCCACGTGGCACTGGAGGAAACTGAAACAAATTAATTAAGGACACCAGAGACAATATGAAATGGAGAGACATAATTGCTAATGCCTGTCAGCATGTCACTTGGTGAGAATAATGATTCTCCTTGGCCTTCTGAACCATTTAGTTTATTTGTTCATTTCTACTATTTCTCTTTCTTGTTGACCTTCTTTTCAGTTCTTCAACTGCCAACTGAGCCAAAGTATGTGTGACAAAACATGTTTGTTCATGTACTTTTGTGCCCCTCTCTTTTTTTAATCCACTTATTATTTGACATATTTCATGCACCTCCATTTTTTGCTCTAAACCGCACCCAGACTTGTTTACGTTTCACCAGGTGAACTGTAACAATACCCAGTTAATTACACAGGTCAGCGGTAATACGTTTATCACTTGAGTCGCCTAGCCACCTTTGTTAGAGACACTCTTTATTGACACAATATGGTCTCGTACGAGCGATGAATAGAATGCCATATTGTCTGTCTGAGAGATCCGTCTGGCGGAGGCACGAAAACACAGGTGATAATGAGATAATAGCTTCCACTGGGCCTATCCCTGTGTAATTATTACAGGTAATCTGTCTGGGAAGACAATATTGACAGAAAGCATCTGGAGAGGAATGAGTTCGCATAAGATGCAAGCGGAAGTATTACGACTTCTTAGAAAGAGGTCACGCGATGGAATTTTAAAAATTGATATTATGAATTAAACACCCCTACCCATATAGTGCAAAAGAGATTGGATTGGTGTAAGTGAGAGCCGGAATACACAGTGGTTCTCACTGGCAAATTCGTCGGAAGCACAATCTAGGATTTGAACTGGGAATTGGAAATATAATCTAGCGAAATCTGAGTCACAAATCAGACTGCATCGCAACGTCAAATTAGCAACTCCCAGGAGCTTGAAAGAGAAGGATCGGACAAAGGATTCTACAATTATAAGTGACATATCGAAGTATTTGGGCAACTTTAAATATACAAGTAAACCCGCATTTTCAATACAAAGACTTGAAACTTAAGGGATCAGATCAGAAGTATTTGGGCAACTTTGACACTTAAAAGTAAACCCACATATTTTAAATAACAAGACTGGAAACCTAAAGGAATCAGATCACCCGTCATAAGAGGAATATTAAAATTTCCAGACCAAGTGATTAGAAAGCATCTAAACCTAAGGTGCTTGTGTCCATTCTAAACTGTGCCAGGAGATTGTGTTCCCCAAAAAAGCTACTTTGGGGTAAGTGTAAACATTTATTTTACAAATGTGAATTTGACACGTTTTTCTTGCTAAGTGGTTATATAAATGAGGCTGGCAACCTCAACATATGAAAAGAATATATTCATAAACCACTACAGCAAGCGCTGGTGATTGTTTCTTGTTAGTTGTGCAGAAAACTGACAGCAGAGGTGACCCCCTGACTCCGACTGGAGCAGTGATGAGTGATTATTACATCACGTGCCTCAAGTGTATCATCATTTTGTTAGATATATATATACCTTGTTAATTGTAATTCAGGCAAATCATTGTTTTTCGCGCTGTCCAAGCACATATTTTCACAGTTTAATACCCAGAAGAAAATTGGTGATTTGTAATCATCTTCCCTGAGTTACGCTGTGTATACTCAAAAAAGAATAATTATTCAGAGAGACTAAAATTGGTGGGTGGACAGCCCACAAATGTACTTTGCAGAGGCATTTGTTCTTTCTATTTTGTCTAAAAGTTCGTGGAACGAAGCTATCAGACTGTGAAGTGTCATCATCACAAAAGAATTGACGAAACCAAGGCTGCAGGACTCACTTATACCAGTTAAGTGCTTGTAAAAGGCACCAGCAAACAGACTTTAAATTTTAATTTTAATCCTCAAACCAAGTCCTGATGAAGACAATTTGAATTACATCTAAAATTTATCATCATTTCATCGCTATTTTAACCTGTTAAAACTAGTTGATTATAAAATGTGTTGCAAGTTATTTTAAAACTAAACAATTATTGTTGATTCAGTTATTATAGGTTTGAAAGCATACATATGAGTAAGACTCTTTAATATATATATATATATATATATATATATATATATATATATATATATATATATATATATATCTATATATATATATATATATATATATATATATATATATATATACATCTAGACATATATTCACATATATAGAGCAAATACTTATAAAATGGATTTTGCTGGATTTACACCAGCTGGGGGCTTGAACGGGCAAAAACCATTGCTTAATTCTTCACAAAAGGTGGCGGATCAGATATAATAGTTAACAATTGCCCTGCCAGTGCAGCATTGTTCTTGACCTGAATTATCTTGTGTATACTCCCTGGGGATAGAAGCGTCATTAACCTTCTATCTACAACTCTGCCAAGAGTAATCTTGTGCGAAGGTAGACACCTTTGACGACCCATTTTAGATACTCTTGCATGTTGGCCACTGGTGGACCACTACTGCCAAGTAGGGGAGGCAATCCGTGACAGTATGTCCCTTTTCATTACAGTCATGATATGTAGTCTGACACATTTCATTTCCTTTTTTGCATGTTACGTTTTCAAGTTGTCCCTTATTTCCATATGGCAATACCATTTCAGACTGTCAACTGTTCTAAAAAGTTTATAACAGCAAGGGTTTCATAGAACATCATCAGGACAGGAAATAATATGTTAAAATTCCAATTTGGCAATATAATTCTAATTTTTCTGAACAGACTTTCTTGTGCCTAGCAAGCATTAAGAGTAAAGAACAAATCACTCTGTATATTAAGGAAGAACTGTGGTTTTTTTTTGTTTCTGTTCACTTAAGCAATTAAGTTTTGTGGGGAGAAGCCATTTTTGTTCTTGTGCGAGGTTTGTTACCTCGACCATCATGCCATATATCTTCAGGATCTTTTAGCACTGTCTAAAGGCATTGCCTTGCTCGGCAGGCAGATCTTCTTAGCCTGAACAGACATTACTGCATTCTCATCCTTTACTGAAGCCAGTCTGTGTATAGTTTACTATATGTTCTACTAAAGTCTTTATTTTCTGCTTAATGTATCATGGCATACACTTTTTCTGCATGTGTCAATAGTGAGGAGTCTGCTGGGAGGACAACATTAGACAATCTTTGAAGGACCGAAGATTAGAATGGAACCAGGCCAGGAGGAAGACCGCTGATAGGATAGTATGGTGCCCTCTCTTCCAAATCTCTACACCTCATAGTGGAAGAAGAACGACTAAGTAAGTAAGTAAGTCAATAGTGAGATGGCCTTTGTATATGTCGCTCAATCTCTTTTGTCACCCTTCTTTTATTTTTTTTTAACAAATATTATCATGGCCATCTGCCTGTCTTGTGGAACTTTTCTTTCTCATCATCACCACCCTGCAGCTGTCCAAGGAGCACAGGCCTGCAACAAACATAGGCCAAGTCTTCATGTCCTGTACCATCAACTCAAGGTCTTTCCATGTCATCTTGGTCCTCTGCATGTCTGTCTCCAGCTCTCTTCTCCATCTAGTCTATATTGTTTTGTTGAAGTTTTTTTGTGGTTTAAAATGTCTGCAGGATGGGATAGTCAACCCCATGGTCAACCATCATTAGTCACATTTTACGCCATCGTGGTAGATTACAGTTGTATTATTCTTTGGGACAATCTTCAGGAATTTATGTATACTGTTCAAAAAAAAAAAAAGAAACGAATAGCTACTGAAGGCACACACGTAGCCATAATTTTGACATTCAATAACTTTTTTAATTTAATGAGTTAATTGTTCAAATTGCACACAAGAATACCTTAGGGTTCAACCAATCAATTGACAGTTGTTTTGCATCTGGATCACGAGAGTTTTTTGGCGTACGGGCTTTCTCGTTAGTATTGTGTGTGGCCTTCTCTTGCATCGATCAGCGACTGGCATCTCCTGGGCATGGATGCGATCTGACGTCTGGTGTGGGCCTGTGGGATGGCTGCCCACTCTTCCTGGAGTGCCTGGAACAGATCACGACGATTGGCTGGAGCAACGTCTCGGCGACAACACGTCTATGCAGCTCATCCCACAGGTGCTCAATCGGACACAGGGATGGGAAGGGTGAGAATGTTGTTGGCAGTCAGGAACTGCGTGGTCAACCGTGCACAATGAGGTCTGGTGTTGTCCTGTTGAAACACAGACCTTTGGGCAGCTGTCACGAAGTGGTTTTAAGTTTATAGAGTTTGCCTGAATGAAAGCAAGACCCTAGTATGAGAAAGTCTGAGAAGATAGAATTTAGATGGAAAATGACATGCCTGTGGACAGGTGAGACTATTGGCTCAAGAGATAGACCCAGGATTTGACCCTCCCCTTGCCGCTTCGTGACTTCAGAATGGCTATAGTCTCCCCGCCTCTGACTGCCTTGAAACACAAGGAGATAAGGTGTATAAATACGACCACAGACACCACTATACAGATGACGTACAGTAAGTATAGTAAAGAGTAGAATCTGATCCAGTAAATATATATATATATATATATATCATCATCATGTGACATATTCTTTCCAGAACGTTGTCTCCATTACAGCTGCTCTGAACGCATCACGATTCTGGGCAAGTCGACCTGCATCAGCCAAAGACAAGTATATATATAAGAATATCCACAAGATAACATGGAATTCACCTGATGGCAGAACTAAGAACCAGATAGATCACTTCTGCATAAGCGCTAAATTTCGCTCATTACAGCAAATGATATAAAGAAGGAATATAATGTCAAAATGAACAACTATTTCGATGCTTTAGGCAAAATTGACAACGATATCACCACCAAGACAATCGATACTAAATGGGAACAACTGAGAACAGCTGAAAAAATGGATGAGAGAAGATACTTGGGATAAAATACAAGAAAGGAAAACAGCATCAGTTGAACTTGCAAATTCTGGGCAAGTCGCAAGAACTGGTAACCTGCCTTTATCAAATTACAAAACAACTATGTCACCAGCCTACTGCCATCAGAATTCAATACACAACAGAAAAAGAACAAATGAAGAGGATGGGCACTTCATGGGAGTTCTAAGTAATTAATCAAAACAATAAAGAAAACATAAAAAAAAGAAAAATATAGATGGTGCTATATATAAACAGACCAACCACCAACAGTAACACACCTGATTTTAAAATGAAACATTCCACAACCATATGCCAATATGAATTCACGCTGGACGAGATCAAACAAGCCGTTAAAATATTAAAAAATTTTAAAGCTGCTGGAGTTGACGAAATTTCAGGGGAAATGATTAAAGCAGTTAATGACAACAACCTCTTGAGAATTTTAGATATTATAAATGAAGTATGGAGAGAAGAACAACCACCACAACAATAGTATATTGTAAAGTTGGAAAGATCTATCGACGTAATAACTGGGTGGTCAGTACCTGGAAAATTATTCGTTGCATGATGTTAGAAAGACTTAAATTGCATGCTGACGAAAAGATCAGAGAAGAACAAGCGGGTTTCAGGCCGAAACGATCATGTATTGATCAAATATTCACACTAAGAACAATTATAGAAGAATCAGTGGAAAGGCAATCGCCACTTATTATCACCTTCGGCGCCTTTGAAGTCTACAATTGTGATTTATCTATGGTTTTCCAACGGCCGCTATATGACAATGCAAATGTTAGACTGAATACAGAATGGTTTACCTAGAAACAGGGGTGAAACCTGTATTAAACCCTATTGATTGGGTTATGGGAAGAAGCTAAGCTCACTGACCGGGTTGGAAATGGATTCCTGGGGGAAGATTTCGCAGATGATGTAGCAGGTTCAACACCAAGACAATCCCCAATAAATATTTGTGTCATCTCTCGGTTAAAATTGTCCAAATAATTGGCCTCTAAAACCGAAGGGCTGAAATCTGAACGGGGAATCAAACTACAGAAACGCCTAAGTGTTTTCCGCTGGATTACAGAAAAGAGAAAAAAAAGAATTGCTTTGGCAGCTAGCGCCTTCAATAGAAAAAAAATATATGAATATACATACCAAGCTTTCTATTTACAACAATAAAGCATTAAAATGTCATCATCAAGTCAATCATCATAAATAGCGTGCGCTGTTGCTCCGGACCTGGAAAAAAAAACCAAAGTACACTACATTCAATTAGATAGTAAGAGAAAAAAAAAAAAAAACACCCCTAAATAATGTGCAAGACTCTAAGAGGAGCATTCACCTGGAGAGCACAGGTGGTTTCTGCCTGTCGCCCTGCTGAGGAACAATATAAATTTATTTAGTGATTAAATCACAACTCTAATATGGTGCGCTGGCTGGTCAACATTCTAGCCGCCACTCTCCTCACCCTGCTGAGGAACTAGTGATTAAAACAACTCTAAATTTCTACTGCCACTCTCTCATTTCTTTACTGTCTCAGTCCTGGTGATTCTTCCTCAACGACCGTCTACACAGCTTTCCACTTGTTAGGCGATATGCGCCGCTATCTAACACCACTGGAAATGCTAAAATAATAGACTGGGAGTAACACAATGGCTCAGTGTCTATCCTTCAACTGGATACTGAACAGACCCTACTGGTCCTGTCTATTTTCTCCCTCCTTCTCTCTCTCTCTATCTCTCTCTCTATTGCTCTTGGTCTCAGTGTCTCTCCCACACTCGCCGACTGATGATGCTGCGTCTCCGTTACGCTCTCCTCTCGTTCCTTTCAAGACCAGGCATGGTAACCCTGTCACCTGTTCCTGAATTCTGCGATGATGATGATGAAGTTCTGGCGTCAAGCATGAGGTACTTGATGAACTGTCGACAAAACTTCTCTGCTGCTGAATAGCTTCCCTCTTTTAACCCACTCCGGAGTTAGAGGAAAAAAAAAACCCACAGCCTTGATTTCCGGCTGTATGCAATTGAAACCAGTCTCACGGCCACCTGCCATTGCTAGAGACTATAATAGCGATGCTCTCGACTGTATGATAAATAAACCACGGTCCAGCTGAAGCATAGGGACTTCACTGCCAGAGACCATAGGTCTGACCCTTAAGATAGGTCCTGTTGCCGTGGGAAATTTTGCACATGGGCAAATTTATGCTCCCCCACTATTCTTGCCGCGACTCGCTGAAATTAAAAGAAGATGCGTTTATTGTATAACAATTCCAACCTAACGCATCTCTAACCTAACTCCCCTTCACTCTTCTTTTGCAACAATACATAAAATAATATTGCCCACGTGGCTCACTCGTCATGTACAACAATACAAAAATTAATATTACCCACGTGGCACTTAAATCTCTCTCCTCCTCTCTCCCCTTCTCTCGTTCTGAAAACGATACATAAAATATTTCTATTCCACGTGGCACTTAAATCTCCCTCCTCCTCTCTCTCTCTCTCTCAACTAAAATCTGCCAGGTAAGTAAACAGAACCTCCCGACCTGTCTGCCTCTTATCTATTTGTGACGCGTGGCTACCCACGTGTCAACATTTCCAACTCGGGAACTTCTTTTGTCCGAAATTCCGGGGTCTCCTTTTTAACATTTACACATGAGGTTTCCCGGCCTGCTCCAAACTTAAATTACATCTCGCTATAGGAATAGTTTCCTCCCCTAAGCAGTATAATTCACTTACAACGTAAATCTGAACCCTCCGACAATATTTCTCACATTTTTAAGGCTCAGAAAAATTAACGAACACACCAGGGATTTCCCCATAAAATTACATTAGTAAATACACAGAAATAAATGGTGGTTTTACATAACATTCTACAAATATGGGCACACGTGTTTCTCACAACTTCACACACTCCTATCTACTGCCAAAATCATAGAAAGAATAAGCACACTGTTGCATTTACGTCGTTCTTCAAAAAATGATAATGGATGGCACTATCGTTTATTTTAAAACTGAAAAGTTAATCTTTACCTACGGGCGAATTTCTGAAAAACCCACTAATAAGCAAATCGATGAATAAAATAGTTACATACCGATTATCGCTGGTTTTTCCCACAGTGGAGAACGATAATTACGACGTCCTACGGCCAGGCAATTATTTCTTCAGAGACAATTGCCCGCGGTTTCCTCCCTCATTATATACAAGAGAAAACACCCACGCGAATTCTCTCCTGAGCATACCCTAGCTTTCCCTCGACCAATGGAAACGCTCAGAAAAATAAACATAACTATGAGCTACGCCAATCAGATTTGAAAACAACTCGACCGCGTGTCCAAAATGACATCACGTCCACGTGCGTTTCTGACGCGTCATACCGGCGTGCCCGAAAATAGCGATTTCCGTAAACAACGGAAAATCGCGTGATCAGAAGAAAATAAAACTGGTCGAGTGTAAAATAAATCTACCGTCATAAAACGAACCCATTTAATTTATCTACTCAAAAAAATTACCAAACACGATATATATTCAAATGAGAAGAAATAAAATGGTGAAAATTCAAAGTAGAACCACAGAATCGGGCCTATTAAAAGTCAGAATTACAGTGTAGCATCACAGCAGCCAAAAGTGGAAGGACATGGGGTCGAAGAATTTCATGGACGTATCGTTGCGCATTCAAGCCTCGTTCAATGTGTACCAATTGACTCCTTCCGTTGTAACTGATCATTCCCCACACCATTGCACCTCCACCACCGTGCGGCGGAGCTTCATCAACGCAATTTTGGGCAAAACGTTCATTTCGCCTACGGTAGACCCTACGCAGTCTATCATGACGCTGCAACAAAAAGAAAGATTCGTCACTAAACCAGACACGTCTCCATTGATTGTCAGCTGCCCAGGGACGATGCTGGTTGGCCCAAAGAAGTCGATTTTGGCGATGGCGGCGCGTAAGGACAGGTCTTCGGTGAGGTCGTTGTGCCCAAAGTCCAGCGTCATGCAGTCTATTCCGGATTCCGGACAGTTTGATCAGACACATGACGTCCTGCAGGCAATGACTGGGGAGTTGAGGAAGCTGTTGTAAACCTGTCTCTGAGGTGACGAAGCCGAATAAAGCGATCCTCCGCATACATAAAAACGTGCCCTCGGATAGCTATGCGTTTCTTTATTTGAACAGTATAGATCAACTGGTCATGCAGTGTTACACGGCAAGGAGAGAGCTGACAGACTAGCTTCGAGAGCGTCCATAATGGGGACACTGAATATAGATACGGGGGACAATTGATGATTGCTTGTTAGAGAACGACATTGCAATAGACGAATCAACAATGCTAAGATTGCTGGTATTTGGCTTAAAATGTAAGGCTAGCAGGGACGGACGTGCGAGAGGATGTATCCGTGTTGTATACAACCAGCGCGCAATGGGAACTGTTAACATTCATACCCTGCGACATATGCTGAGGGAGAGTGAGCACCTAATGGTTTGCCCAGAGCGCAATGATGTTGATTGTGTTCAAAAACAGCAAGAACAATATTCTTTAGGACCCCAAATCTTCTGTCTGCAACACCTATATCAAATATCCCATAATCATTTGGCTTCAGTTTTACCAGAAACATGCTGAACTTTTCTAGCTGTTCCTGATGACATATGTCTTGGGTTCTTCTTTATTATTGTTTCTATTTTATTGCGTAATATGCTTGGTTCTTGTTAACAAATTTGGATGAATGTGACATCGTCGTGATTTCCAGTTGGACTGAGTAGTTTCTGAGAATATTCTTATCATCTGGTCTTCCTTTTAGTTCCGCAGAGTATTGGGTTTCTGTGTTTATCGTAACACCAGACGGCGGAAGCAGCAAAGACATCAACAACAGAATGGATAAAGCGAAAGCAACCTTTGCTAGTCTAAACAACATATGGAAGCCCACTCAGCACAGTAGAAACACCAAATTAAGATTATATGAGAGCTGTGTACTTACTGTGCTTCTCTATGGAATGCTGGAGAGTTACAGAGAATGAAATGTCGAAATTGTCCTTCTTCCACACAATCTTCTTCTTTGATCCTTAGCCGCCGACCGTCAAAACAGTCAGTGGCCATCACGCCTAGTGACGTCTTGTAGGGCAACAACAAATTGATTCCTCTTTGCTCGGTCGGTGGCCATCCTTCGTACAGTGCCCCAACTCTGGTTCATTCTTTGCATCTCAGCCTCCACAGTCCTCCGCCAAGTTGTTTTTGGTCGGCCTCTCTTTCGTTTTCCTTCAGGGGTCCATAGCCTAGCTGTTCTTGTGATGGCATCGGGGTCTCTTCTGAGGACATGGCCAACCCAGCTCCAGCGTCTGCCAGCTATGATGGTGTGCATGTCCTCTTGCTTGCTCCGAGTAAGCAGATCTTGGTTGGTGATGGTATTCGGCCAAAAGATTCGGAGAATTTTTCTTAGGCATGTTGTGTGAAAAGAGAACAATTTCGACATTTCCTTCTCTGTAACTCTCCAGCATTCCGCACCATAGAGAAGCACAGAAAGCACACAGCTCTGATATAATCTGAATTTTGTGCTTGTGCTGTACTGAGAGGACTTCCAGATGTTGTTTAGACTAAAAAAGGCTGTTCTTGCTTTGTTCATTCTGTTGTTGATGTCTTTGCTTGTTCCGCCGTCTGGTGTTACTAAGCATCCTAGGTATGTGAAGGTGTCTGTCTGTTCCAGTTGTTTATTCCTTACTGATATGGGCACAGGGTTGCTCACATTGAGCGTCATGACCTCTGTCTTCTTCAGACTGATGTTCAAGCCCACCTGCTGGCTATACGCCTTCAACAAACACATGCCAAGTCCTCCTGTCCCGTGCCATCATCTCAAGTTCTTTCCATGTTCTCCTCATCATTTTCACCTCTGTTTCCAACTCTCTTCTCCATGTACTTCTTGGTCTTCCTCTGCCTCTCTTGCCCTGGGGGTTCCAGAACAAGGACTGCCTTGTAATGCTATCAACAGGTTTCCTCAGTGTGTGTCCTATCCATCGCCATCGTCTTCTTCTCATCTCTTGTTCCACTGGCACTTGTCTAGTTCTTGTCATCAGTTCCACGTTGGTAACCTTGTCATACCATTTTAATCCCTCTATTCTACGCAAGCACCCATTTATGAAAGTCTGTAGCTTTTTGGTTGTTTGTCTTTGTTGTTCTCCATGTCTCAGAGCCATACAATAGGACTGACTTCACATTTGAGTTGAAGATTCTTATTTTCGTGTGGTATCCGATTTCTCTTGATCTCCATATATTTCCCAATGCAATGAAAGCTCCTCTTGCCTTTTGTATTCTTATTTTGATATCGCTGTCTGTCCCTCCAACTTTGTCTATATTACTGCCAAGATATGTGTATGATTCTACATCTTGAATTGGTGTTTCTTCAAGTTCAACCCTGTTATCATTACCTGCATTTATTCTCATTATTTTTGTCTTTTCCCTGTGTATTTTCAGACCCAATTGCTGTGACCTCTCATCGAGTGTTTTCAATTTTGTCCTGCATCTGATTACGGTTATGGGACAGAAGAGCCAAGTCATCAGCAAAATCCAGATCATCCAACTGCTTAGTCAGAGTCCACTGGATTCCATTTCTGTTGTGTGTTGTCGATGATCTCATAACCCAATCTATTGCCAGCAAGAAAAGAAATGGAGACAAGAGGCATCCCTGTCGCACTCCTGTTCTTATCCCAAACGGTTCTGTAAGCTGTCCTTCGTGAAGAACTCTGCATGTCATGTCTTCATATGTTTTCTTTATTAAATTAATGATCTTCAGGGGAACTCCATAATGCCTCATCAATTTCCAAAGTGATTCTCTGTCTACACTGTCAAATGCCTTTTCGTAGTCCACAAATCCGATGTATAGTGGTGAATTCCATTCCAGACTTTGTTCAACTATTATTCTCAAAGTGGCTATCTGGTCTGTACATGATCTGTTTTGTCGAAAACCTGCTTGTTCATCTCTCAGTTTCTTGTCTATGGACTCTTTTAATCTCTCAAGGATAATCCTGTTTAACACTTTTCCTGGCACTGATAGTAACATTATTCCTCTATAATTTGTGCACTCTTGTAAATTTCCCTTCTTAGGCAACTTAACCAGATATCCTTCCTTCCATTCTGCTGGTATCTCTTCCTTTTCCCAGACTTTACCAAGTAATTTATATAACATCTCTGTAGCCGTGTCGATATCTGCTTTGATGGCCTCTGCTGGAATGCCATCAGGTCCAGACGCTTTTCCCCCTCTTAGAAGCTTTATGGCTTTCTTTATTTCTTCCTTCGTTGGTCTTTCACCGTTAATTTGTAGCTCTTCTTCTGCTGGCTGGATGTCCGGCGGGTTTTGTGGAGCTGGTCTATTGAGAAGGTCCCCAAAATATTCTGTCCACCTCTTCATTTGCTCTTGTATATTGCTGAGCAGTTTCCCATTCTTGTCTTTTATGAGGCAACTTGTTTGCTTGTATTTCCCTGTTAGCTTCTTTGTGCTGCTATACAGTTCTCTCATATTTCCTTTGGCTGCAGCATCTTCTGCCTCTCTTGCCAACTCCTCAATATACTTCCTCTTGTCTCTTTTGATACTTCTTTTTACTTCTTTGTTTGCTTCTGTGTACACTTCTTGAGCCTTGACTTTGGAGCTTCTAGTTTTGCTTGTGTTTAACTCTGCTTTCTTGTTTTTTCTGTCTTTTATCTTATTGATGGTTTCTGTTGTTATCCATGCTTTTTGTTGTCTTTCCCTTTTCCCCAGTATTTCTTCACATGTCTCCTTCCATACTGTTTTGACCTGCTGCCAATAGTTTTCTGTATTCTCTACATCTTCCAGCTGTTGGAGCACTTGGAATTTGTTGGATACTGTGACCGCAAATTTGTCTCTTGTTTCTTGATTTCTTAGCTGTCCTACATTAAACTGTTGTCTATAGTTTTGCATTGTTGCATATCTCTTGAGTTTCATTTTTACTTTGGCTATCAGAAGATGGTGATCTGATGCCACATCTGCTCCTCTATATACCTTTACATCCTGCAATGATGATCTAAACTTCTTGTTTATGCATATATGATCAATCTGATTTTCTGTTCTATGGTCTGGTGATATCCATGTTGCCTTGTGTATTCTCTTATGTGGAAACATGCTTCCTCCTATAGCCAGTTGATATGAAGCACAGAAGTTTGCGAATAGCTCTCCATTTTCATTCATTACTCCTAGCCCATGTTTTCCCATGACTTCTTCGAATCCAGTGTTGACTGTACCTATCTTTGCATTCATGTCACCCATCAAAATTGTGATGTCTCTTCTTTTTACTTTATCCATAATTTCCTGTAGTTTAGTATAAAATGCTTCTTTCACAGACTCTTCTTTGTCATTAGTTGGTGCATAACATTGGATGACATTTACATGAATTTTCTTTTTAGCTGTTTTGAAAGAAGCTGTTATTATTCTGGGTCCAACAGCTTCCCATTCAATTAGTGCTTTCTGTGCTTCTTTAGATAACATAAGAGCTACCCCTTCACTGTGGTGTGAACTTTCATCTTCATGTCCTGAGGACAGCACCAATTCACCTGTGATGAGTTTCTTCCTGTCTACCCCCTTCCACTTTGTTTCACACATTCCCAGAACCTCGATTTTGTATTCCCTCATTTCTGCTGCTACTTGCGCCACTTTCCCTTGTTCGTTTAATGTCCGAACATTCCAGGTGCCAAATCTGGAAGTTCTCCTAGAAGAAAGAAGGTTAGTCAGCAACACAGACTCCTTTCGGCTTTCTCTGTGTTGCATCATACGCCTCCCCGCGAGAGGACCTTCCCCTGTCTTGGATGGCTGTGTTTTATTTTCTTTATTTGACTTGTCCATATTTGTTGAAGTTTTTTGTGGTTTAAATTTTTTTTACAGGATGGTGTAACCGGCCCCATGCCCAACCCTCCTTAGTCGCCTTTTACGACATGCTTGGTAGGGGACAGTGTTACTATTCTTTGCTCCCCTTTCGGGCCCCGGTAACACACGGGTGTCTTTAATGTTCCTGAGGGTAAATATATGATCTACACATCTTCTGTTCTTTCTAAATCCTGCTTGTTCTTTCCTCAGTTTGTGGTATACTGCTTTTGAAATTCTCTGTATAATTATCCTGCCATGTATTTTGCTGGGAACTGAGAGAAGAGTTATTCCTCTCCAATTATTGCAGTCTGCAAGATCTCCCTTCTTGAGCAATTTGACAATTATTCCTTTGTTCCACTCTGATGGTGTTGTCCCCGTTTTCCAGACTTGTGCAAATAGTGGTTAACAAGAACACACATTAGTATATAAAGATTAGTGAAGGTATGGCGCGAAAGCGAGCGTGTGGTGAGGTTTTCGTATTGCATATTGATGACGACAGATGAATAGCAAATTGGGCATCATTCCAAACATCCCGGACTTGTCCATCCCCCCATGTTACTATAATGGAGGCTGCACATTATTATTAGCAGGGATACCCTCACATGTGGGAATTGAAGGAAACCGACATGGAAGCAAACAAACAGGAAGAAGCAGTCCAAACCACATAAACTCAGGGCTTTGCACAAGAGAGATCAAAAGTATAATTTTAAATACTATAACATAGGAATTGACAGAAAACTGGAAACAAAGCCAAAAAAAAGGCAGACACACCTATGAACTGCTAAAAGATCCAACTCGGACATGTCAGATAGCTAGAGAACCTAAAATACCATTCAATAGAAAACTGATTAGACTTCAACTAGGAACAGGCTATATCATGGTGGAGAAACCCTACTGTGTAACATATATGGAGAAGAACATCATATCACATTATGTGTTAACATGCAAGAAATATCAACGGCACAGAAAACCACTCATGCAATACTTGAGAACACAAAACTCTCCAGCACCATTACTAGAAACTGTACTAAAAATTGACCCAGGGAGCTACACAACATAATAACATATTAGGATTAGGGTTAGTATTATGGTTAACACTAACCCTAACACAAACCATAATCCTAACCCTAATTCTAACCCTAAGCGCTACGAAACAACACCTAACTATACATATTCACTGCGGAGCAAAAAGGTACGAAAGATAGGAAATTACCAACTTATAATAAACTATAAAAAAATGTCCATACAGTATCAGTACAAGAATTAAATTAAATAAATAAACGACCAATTCAAAAACCAACATTAGATACATTTAAAAGAATGTCAGTAGCGAGAGAGAGCAAAATACGAGTATTACGGAAGAGTATTCATTACGAACACTACAGACTGTTAAGGATAGATTTGGGGATAAAATATTGTAGCATGTTACTACACGCTAGAACATGTCCATTTTATGTGAGGAATTGTGTTCGCCTGTAGACACATTACTTTTTGCACGAAGCGCTCACCCGTGGTGAGCGACAGTCACTAGTGACGTAGTTTGTCACATGTCGTGAGTTCAGTGTGTTAATTATTTGGGGCTTCCGTATTTGTTCTTTTGTCTGAGGTAGACATAATTTTTCGAGCTCCGGGATTTTTGGAGAGTGATATATATATATATATATACAGTGTGGCAAGATGGTTCCCGAACTTATCTAGAAGTTCATACCATAATTTACTACAAGTAACTTTGAGATATGAGGCAACTAATATGTTGTTTGCCCTGATTGTTTCTGCCGCATTACTTTGGTTTTCGTGGATTGCCCGAACCTTAGTACAATGGCCAGGATTAAGTGGATATATATATATATATATATATATATATATATATATATATATATATATATATATATATATATATATATATATATATATATATATATATATAAGTTTTATTTGGAAAAAAATAATTTATATAGTCAAACTCAGTCCGGATTTAGGAAGAAAAGATGCACTATGGATCAGATAATTAAATTGGAACATGAAGTACAATCAGGATGTTAAAAGAAAGAAAAAACTGGTAGTATTTTTAGATATAGCTAGGGCTTATGATGAATGCTGGAGAGAGGGTGCTCTCTTTAAAATGAAGAAGATAGGAGTAACCGGTAAAATATATAATTATTTAGAGAATTTTCTGCAAGATAGATATTTCACTGTTCAGGTAAACAATGATAGATCAGAACTGTATGAACAACAAAATGGAATACCACAAGGATCAGTAATGTCTCCTTCAATTTTTACAATAATGGTAAATGATTTAGGTGAGGAATTTAATGATATAACAAATAAATTGTCACAGTTTGCAGATGATGTTGCTATAGGGATTACTGGGAGACATCTGCCAAAATTATATAAGGATCTACAGAAGCAAATAAATAAATTATGTAAATGGATGACAAAATGGGGTTTTCAGCTGAATACAAATAAAACATTGGGAATGATCTTCAGTAAAGGTAGGGTTGTAAAAAATAAAATTATAGACATAAATATCCAACGGCAAAATATTAATACAGTGCAAACCACTCGATATCTAGGAATGATATTGGACCAACAGCTGAACTGGAATAAACACATAGATAAACTAGTGGAGTCTTGCAGAGGATTGACTAACTTATTAAGATATTTGAAAGGTAATGGATGGGGTGCAAGCACTAAACAATGCTCACTTTTTATAAATCTTTTATTATAGGAAAAATAGATTATGGAAGTATAATATATGACTCTGCTGCACACAGTAACAAGATTAAATTGGACAGAATTCAGCATCAGGCTTTATGTACAATAGCAGATGCAATCAGATCAACATCAATGGGAGCTATAGAGGTGGTTTTAGGAATTCTACCCTTGGAATTACGTAGAAAGGAGTTAAGACTAAATTACATGAACAGAGTTAGATACCCTGCAGGATGGAAGTGTATGGAGGACATTGTCCATCTGGGTACATTAATTACATCAATTAATAACCGTTGTGAATACCAGCCAGTGATTCCACCCTGGGAGATCAAGAAACCAGACACGGACTACCACCTAGCAGAAATACTTAAGAAAACAAATAATATAGAAAATATTAAAAACACAGCCAATAAATATATACAACAAATATCAAAAGACAGCATTACTGTGTACACAGATGGATCCAAGGGAGATGATGGCAAATTGGGGATAGGAATATATATTCCAATATGGAAAATGGCAAAAGAATATAGCATCACGGAAAATACATCCATTTTCACTGCAGAGATGGTGGCAATACTAAAAGCACTAGAAATATTCTCTAATAACCCACCCAAAAAACTAACAGTTTTAACTGACTCTCTTTCAACAATTAAAGCACTTAGAAACTTACGAGAATGTAGTAGGCCTGATATAGCAGAGGAGATATTTCTGGCTACTACATACTTATATTCCAGAGGATGTTCAGTCTTAATTGCTTGGATACCTTCACATGTTGGCATAGAGGGAAATGAAAAGGTAGATAAAGAAGCCAAGAAAGGTAGATCTGATAAAAATCTAATAAATGTAGGGACGAGTAAATCTGAGATTAAGAGCTTAATTAAAGATTTAATAACAGATGAATGGAAAGCAGAGTGGGATAAAATCTGAAACGAAGACATGCATATAAGTTGTTCAAGGCTCCAACAAGAAAATGTCAGATATCTAGAGAATTGAAAATTTCCCAGTAATAAGAAACTTCTTAGACTACAGCTGGGAAAAGGCTATTTCAGAATAGAAGAACCTTACTGTGCAGTATGTCTTCAAGACAATAATATAGAACATTTCTTGTTAAAATGTAAGAGGTATGAACAAATGAGAATACCAATATTAGATTATTTGCAAGCATCCAACTTACCTATAAATATAGAAGAGGTGTTAAGAGTAGACAGACCTAGGGAACTGCAAAATATAGTCAAACAATATTTAACACGAACAAATGTTAATATATAGTGACTGGGAATGAGAAGGTCTGATGCTGTTCTTACAATGCTTATGACTTTTAACAGATGAAAGTCAATTAAATATCTGTTAAAGTCAGTTATGTGACTGGAACCGCCAGGCCTTTACACCCCTTCACTTTAATGTTATTCTTGTTCAGAGTTTCTTCTTGATTTGTTTTTTAACGTATAAGCACAATGATTTGACAAATGTGATGCCACTTTCTCATATCGGCAGTTTTTCATGTTATTTGGAATTGAACACAATATATATATCCCAATTATAACCCATCAGAGGTTGAACGGGATATATTTTTCTTCATTAATTTAAAAAAAAATAAACTGGAGAGGAGAGGAGCGTATCATTATTATATTATTGCCACTTAAAGATGCCTAACGTTTGAAACTTATTGACGGACGAGAGATAATTCTACTACGCTTATCCATGCCATGTACTTTTCATGTTTGATGGACGTCATTGTGAAGTTTTTTCCCGTGGACCTGTTCTCCTGCCGGCTTTTGTTATATATACTGACCATAATGTCCTGAATGAAAACCTGCCATCATTCGCGTTATCAACACGATCCTCTATATTTATTCCAGTCGTAACACCCTATAATTGGTGGCCAGTATGGGGATCGAACCCACGACATTCGCGTTATCAGCACGATCCTCTATATTTATTCAAGTCGTAACATAGACATTAAAACAATACCACAACAGGCGGCAGATAATGCACTGGGAATTATAAGGTAAAGTTAGGCTCATAGCAGATACGCCGTAGGGGAGTGAAGTGTTAGAGACTTCACTATACTAGGTCCAGCATCGAGAGTTAGGTTGACTAGGTGCCTTCCTCGCTGCCATTTCTTTCCCTACCTCTAGAGCAAAGATATCCATTTACAGCTGGGTAGACTGAAGCGTGTCGATACCGTGAATCGAACCCGGCACCTTTACCGAGATAGATCATAGCCCTAACCACTCGGTCAATCGAACGCTCTTTTAATGGATATAAATTCCAAATTATGATATTTATTGTTTTCAATTCCAAATAATACGAATAATTGCCGATACGTGACAGCGGTATCACATCTCCCTGTCCAGTCATTACAAATAGGGTAAATCAAAATTACCAAATTAGCGTGCATGTCAAAAACAAACAAACAACACTGATCTATAGAAATGTGGCTTTCTTCGTATCTAGGATCAGGGGCATTACGGCAAGGCTCAAGGCCAGCAACTGCTGGAAGCAGATCTTGTTAGTTACTGACCTTGGATTTGGGACAGGCGGAAAAACACTGATCTTTAAAAAAAATGAAGAAGCGGCCTTTAACTACGCTGCAAAGAGAAAACGATTGTATTCCATTTAGAGGGTAGTTTTTTTTTTTTTTAAGTTCCATCTGCATACTTTCTCTTTCTTTTTGTCTCTGACACGGAGGTCTTACAACAAACCCTTAGTTAATTTTCCTTATAATTTAAATCCAGCTACGACGAATTCAAAAACTAACAGTACAGTAGGACGCTGTTTACGCAAAGTAATTCAACTTTCAAGAGCACTTATCATTATTCTGTTATTTAAAAAAAAATATAGATTACGCAAAGAAATAATCAACATTAGCCTACTTATTATTTTGTTGTCGGCCCTAGAGTTTAACACACTTACAGGAAAACTTGGTAAGTGATGGGGTTCGTTTAAGTCACGTTGCTATAGTGATTAATGTTAGAAAGAAACTAGTTGAAAATCAGCAAAGATGGACAGGAAACAGTAGCCTAAGTGATAAATTCATAGCAGACAAGCGCCATCACGGATAATGGTAAAGATAAAGAAACTAGGGCTTGGGACGCGACTGTTGCGTCCTTTGGACAAGGCAGTGTGTTCAGTAACTCTCAATTTGTATCGGTACATAGCAGGCCCTATAACCTAATCATGAAATTGTAACCAATGTAAAGTGGCGCTGCACAATAAACGGTCTCCCGCAGTTTGATCATTGTGGTGTTTTTTTTTTATCATTCACGATTATATTATAGACTTAAGTTATTGACTTACCAAGGATCTTCCCTGTTTGGCAGGCCAGTGTACATCTGTTACCACAGGGTATTGAATTTATGTGTGGTGTCCATTTTTTTTATTTTTAACTTGATTTGTTCTATTCATCTTTTCTTGAGAGAATTAATTTTTTAATGAGTGAAAAAATATCCTTTTCAACCTCAGATGGGAGTTATAGTTAGGATATATAGTATGTACAACTGTACTTAATATGTTCAAATGTCACTATTTGCTTATGGCATCCCTGCAGGCCAATTATTGTATCTGGGTAAATGGAAATGTCCTAATTGTGTGGATGTGCGGGTGTCTGTTTTTCGTACTTGTTATGTTGTAAAAAATGACGGTTGTTGTTGTTTAACTAGGACTGCTGAGCTTCTCGCTCTTTCGCAGCCAATACCAAGTTGAAGACGCCTTGGTATTATCTACACTGTAGATCTAGGCATTTCCTGTGGCTTTTCTGCCATTCTGAAATGTGTTGAGTTGAAATCAAGAGCTCCAGTTTCTCCAGCTTGGCTGACATTTAAAGGATCATCACATCTGGTCCCAAGCTAGGAGGAAGAAGCGCATGGCCTACTGTGCATTCTCTGCCATCCAATGGGGCTCTTTAAATATGCAGAGCTAAAATACTGTGCTCTGGTTCTGGGATCTCCCAAGGAATTATCACATCCCACACAGAGCCACTTCTCATCTCCATCTCCCCATCATGGGCTCATAGTGAGATCTTCCTGCCTGCAGCCTACCGGGTAAAAAGCCAGAGTTACACCTGGGACTCAAGTGACTCCTCCAAGCTTAGTGTGCAATGCTGGGTTCTCAATATGTTTCACCGCAGGGGGAATCACTGGAAGTGTATGGATAATTTCAAGAGTCAGTGAGGGTGCAAATAGCCTCACAGACAGGTTTCTTTCCACATTTGAATACTGCAGCATTCTGCTTAGCTGGTAGTCATTAAAGGATGGCTCCAGATATGCCTCCATGCGTAAGAAAGGGGGGTGTGTGTGAAAGCATGGGGTATTTAGGTTAATATTTAATTTATGTTTAATTTTATATCAGTAATATGCATTACATGATCTTTATTGACTTTTACACTCTTATCATTACATTTTATTTATTGCTTATTAAAATTTTGTTATTATGGTATTTATTTGCTTATTTTACGTACTTTAATTTTTATCTTATTACTTTATTAGAAGACAGATAGATTATGCAAGCATAGTATATGACTCTGCAGCCCACAGTAACAAGATTAAATTGGATAAGATCAGGACTGGATTAAGAACTCTGGAGGCCCAAGGCTATTAAGAAATTTAGGAGCCCCTCTCCAATCTTCTAAAAGGTAAAACTACAAAAAAAGCTATAGGATTTTAGATAATTGTTTTTATTAAAATATAATAATATGCAAAAGTGTTCGTTGCAGCCCCTAGATTTTGTTAAAGGTAGTGGGACCCATACAAAGAAAATATAATTTAAAAAAAGGAAAAAAGTGGGGACAGAAGTAACTAATAAACTAACTGTTGTACAGATACTATTACGCTGCACGTACGAGTGTACTATCGTGCAAGTGCTGTTGCTGTAGAGCTCTGTGCATTATGACTGTTGCTTTTTTCACGCGGGCCCCTGTAAGCCTGAGGCCCTAAGATTCAGCAACAAGCACCATGCACAATAGCAGGTAAACCAAGATTAACATCAATGGAAGCACTAGAAATGGCTTTGAGTGTTCTGCTTGTGGAACTACGGAGAAAGGAACTAAGACTAAACTTATGCATATGTAATATGGTGGTTAATATAATCAGAAGCATATTTATTACACATTGAATTCAACATGAGTATGATACCTATTCTGTTGTATGGCTCTGAAACATGGAGAACAACAACCAAGAAGTTACAGACGTTCTAAAGTGGGTGCTTGCATAGAATAGTAGGATTTCTTCTTCTTCTTCTTCGTTCACCCTCAGATGTCAACTTGAATAAGTTCAAAGAAAGCAGTGGTCAGCCTGAGGCTGTTGATATCTCCGTAGATTTTCTCCAGGAATGGTACTGGTGATGGCCATATGCGTTTTCTCTGTTCCTCATATGTTGGGCACCTTTGAAGCAGATGTTCGGCAGTCATTTTATCGGTGCCACAGTTACACTCATCAGTAGTTCCTATCTTTAGTTTGTTGAATAGATGGCATCTCAATCTGTTATGACCTGTGCGAAGTCTGAAGATTACCACTTGTTCTCTTCTGCTGAGCTGGTAATAAGGATCATTTTTTGTGTGGCCTGGATGCTCTTCTTCCCACTTGTGCCTGTATCTGCACTTGATAAAACTCTTGGACTCCTCATAGGTTATATTTGTGTCAAGTTGAGGAAGTTTTCCCCCTTCCTTTGCCAATCTGTCAGCCTCTTCATTTCCAGGGATGTTGCAGTGAGAAGGGATCCACTGTATCACAACTCTTTTGTACTGCTGATATAGTCTGTGAAGTGTTACTCTTAGGTCATCCAGTTCAGCATTACTTTGACTTTTCAATGTTGTAATCACTGACAGCGCATCTGAGAAGATAGCTACTGGTCTCTCTGAGCTTTCTTCTGTCATTAGAATTTCTGATGCAGTTTTTAAGGCCTCTGCCTCTGCTCTGAAGTTAGTTGAAAATTTCCCTGTTGCGACTGCTATCTTCTTTTGTGTGCCATTTGTTAAGCTCAGGAAGACTCCTCCACCCCCATCTTCTGTTGCATTAGTTGCTGATCCATCTGTGTACGCATGGATCCAGGTGTTGCTTGGGTAATGTTTCTCTATATATTTTGTGGTTAGGACTCTCCTTTCTGTTTCATTTTGGCTGTTCTTTTTCTCAATACCAGGAATTTTTTTTTTTTTTTTTTTTTTTTTTTCTTACGCCCGCTAATACTCGAGGCGAAATCTCAGGTTATTATTTATGTCTAACCTGACATTGATTCTACGTGAGTATCCCTTTATTTCTTGTACAGAGACAGGTGTCCCTCGCCATTCAGGCAAATACTCTCCGATTTCGGAGGTACCCATTGCAGCTGGGTCGGCTCAGGAGCCGCCAGTCCCTGGTCGACGACACTTCTTCAAATGTCCTCGCCAGGTCTCGAGTTAATCCAGTCCAAATCCCGGTCGACGAAAAATCCTCAAATGCCGTCGCCCGGGTTTGATCCTGTATCACCCGGTCGCCAGAGCGGTCTTGTAACCACTACGCTAGCGCGGCTCCCATAAATACCAGGAATGTTTTCTATCATTTCAGGGAAGCACTGTTGTTTCCAAATTGGTAGCTTGTGTGCAGTACATATTGGTGTAGCAGTTGACATTGCGTTAATGGGGTCTGCTCTCATCTTTGTTTTGACTATCTCTACAAAGTTGCTTCACTTCAGTCTTCCCCTTCCAAGTCCATTTATTCTCTGGTGCATTGGGTGGTCTATCAGCCTCCTGAATTTCTCGGCTTGTTGCTGGGCTCTGCTATCTCTTCTATCCTCCATAGGTTGGAGGTGAGTAATCTTTTCCAACTCTTTTATAGGCGTTGAGAATAGTAGGATTTAAATGGTATGACAAGATCACTAATGTGAAACTGATGACAAGAACCAGACAAGTGCCAGTGAAACAAGAGATGAGAAGAAGATGCTGGTGAGGGATAGGACGCATACTGAGGAAACCGCTCTATAGCATTACAAGATGGTCCCTGTTCTGAAATCCCCAGGGTAAGAGAGGGTAGAAGAAGACCAAAGAACTCATGGAGAAGAGAACTGAAGACAGACATGAAAGAGATGAGGAAGACATGGTAAGACCTTGAGCTGATGACATGTGACAGGAATACTTGACATAAGTTTGTTGAAGGCCTATGCTCCATGGGGTACTGATGAGTAATGATGATGAAGATGAAACATGATATAACTAAACTTCATTATTGTGTATAGAATTACAATACTTCAAAATATTCTTTAGCAAATTTGCAACAGTTTGTTTATATTATGAGTTATTTTATCATTAATGTTTATTTACTGTTAGTTTTTAAAACAGCAGGAGAGGGTCAGAGTGGTTAAGAGGTATGGCATCCGCCTTTAATTCTGAACGTACTGGGTTTGCTCCCAGTACAGGGAATATAATTGATCAAAATTTTTTTCAGAACCAGTAATTCCTAATGATTTCATACTTCCCCCTGATCATACTTCCCCCTGATCTTCTGGGTAGTGAGATTGAATGCTTAGCCTTCTCAGATAAGGGTGAAAAAATAGGAGGTCCCGTATGCAAGTTGCGCACGTTAAAAATCCCTCGGTAATTGGAAATCATAAAGAGTAGGCCATATGGTCGCTGCCCTGGCAAAATGTTAAAATTTTCAAACCTACTCACCACAACAATTTTTATAGAATGTGTGATTCCTGTATACACACATTGGGACCCTCGCCTGTGCTTCAGAGTTTGTGCACTATGCTGGGATCCCCCTTGTGTGATCTATGGGAGGAGATCGAAGCACTGATGGATTTCTCTGTTTGCAATGAAGAGGGTCCTTAAAACCAAACCAGCAGGAGAAAAATTACCTTCCATTTTGTTAATTCTGTAAAACTCAAAGCTTTCAGGGACAGAAAGAGTTGAGAGAGGTAATAATTCTTTTTCATATTTAAAGAATGGATTGCATTTTAATTTATATTTCTGAGTAGTGATTGATACATTTACATGGGTTGCATTACAGACCAGCTGAACGACAAGATGGCTACATATGCAAGTTACCTGTTTGGTATAGTATTCATTGGTGCTTTGACTGTAATGCTACTGAAACTGATCAGTTCATTCAAGTCATTCGTTAGAAGCAGAGCCATGTACAGAAAGTTTTCCAGCAGGCCATGTAACATAATATTTGGACATTTGTTTGAGGTTAGTTAAATCACCTGGTGCATGTTTCTGAAAATTTTGTTATTACAATATTTTAAAGTTTTTTTTCATTCTTGTATTTTCATTTGTTTATATGGCTGTTTTTGTCACTTGCTTTATTTTTACAATATTTAATAAATTTATGTTTTTTTGTTGAAATTTTGAATTGGTTATTTATATAGTACAGTTTTTTATTCTTAATATATGTCAATAATTTTCTATATTCTTACAATTGGTTCAGGCCAGATGTTTTGCTAATTTCTTAATTATATTATAAAAATATGTTGTTTAAATTCTAATATGTCAGCATTAAATATATATCAATATTAGATTTTTCCTGACTTTAAATTTCCTGGGAATTAGGAAGACCTTTATATATATATATATATTATTATGATCACTGTAAGTTTAAGGTGGCGAAAATTATAAATTGATATATTGATTATAATTAATATTTATTAATCTTATGACTTTATTGGTCGCTCCCCTTTTTGTATTTTCTCTCTCTCTCCCATTATCTATTTTCGGAGCACAGAAATAGGTGCTCAGTCACTTGTTTACACTTCTTCCTGTAATAATTCGTCATGTCTGTTTACCTGATCATCTCTGCTGAGAGAGTAGACAGGTGATGTAATATTGACTGATAGTCATGTTGGTAAAATTCTTGTGTACTAGACATTGGCGCTCCAGATTAACATGAAGATCCCCCCACGAGCTTGGTTATCGCTATGGCTATGATAATTTCCTAATTTCTTTTGTGGAGAGAACACAACCCAGATGGTCACACGATGAATGTTTGTTTGCACAGGTACAGGGCAGTAAATTATCCAGGTGGTGACCTATTACAGACATGCACCTGAAAGACGGAATGTTGTAATAAGTTTCCGAGAAGACATTATTTGTGATAATGTAGGAAGTCATGAGTGTAAACAGGACCGATAATGAACAGAAATAACAATTCCTTATACGGAAAGTGACTTTTAAAAAATCACGCAGAATTTTCCTATGAGGAAATTGTTGGGATAAACCCCATCATAACACGCATGATTGAATACAATTGGCTGGGCAATTCTAGATGTTATAAACAACACTTCTGATTGGAGCCTGGTCAGATAGTAACAACAACGTGCGTGGGACGAAAGTTGCAATATAATCTGACACTTTCGCTGGTTTAGAGCACTGTGAAATTCACCTCGTCAAGAAGACAGCCAGCTAGCCAGAGTAAGGAATAGGATCAGAATTCCATTTATCGGACCGGACCTTGTTTGAGCATCTTGTGGACTTATATCCCAGGAAAACTCTACATTAACACGGAAAGCCGGAATCCTAGGAATCTGAACACAAAGTCAGAGTGGGAGCCTAGTGTAAAGTAATACCCCAGACCGCGTGTAAGAGGCATCTTAAACAAGTTGCCTTAACTATTTCTCTGAGCCAGGAGTCAGTATTCCCAAAGAGATTTTGGGGTGAGTTGTACATTTTTAAATTCTATATTTTGCATTTATTAACATGTGAAAATTGCTAGTGGATGTCCAAGTCATATGAGGCTGGCAACCTCAGCATATAGAATGATGGTTTCATGAACCACCACTGCAAGAGCTGGTGACTGCTTTATGCGGGTTTCTCACAGAGAACCAACAGCAGAGATAGTCCCAAGATCCATATGGAGCAGGGAGTGGATGATAAAAGAGCTGATGTACATACTTATTATATAATTCACCTTTTCAACCAAGGCAAATGTAAAGATAATTAATATAAATGTAATGAATGTTTTCCGCTTACTGGGATTAATATTAATGTTCAGAGAGGGTAAAGTTCTGAGGTAGATGGGATGGTGGAATGAAAAAGGGGGGCACATGATTGTGTGTCAGGAAACCCAATACTCAGGAGGGTATTAGTTTCTCTTCTTTCATGATACTAGTCAGTGGTACCAGTTGAGGGTGCCATCTCTGGAACAAAGTGTGTGGTATAAGTGGCCTGCTGCCAATGTAGACACCATCATCAGACAGGTCTTGAAGACACTGGACCAGCTTCGTGATTACTCCCTAATATTTCTTGGAATGTGTCACAACCTCCAGACTTGACCAGTGATGAGAATGAATCTGCAAAGAACCAAACATTGGCTGGAGCAGAAACCAACAAACTTACTGGCACTAAATACAAACTTAAAAGCTGCCAAGTGAACTTTCAGACAATTCCCTCAATATCCATAACATCACCCTGTAATGATTACCTTTTTTTAAAAAGAATTATTCATATATAGATTGGATATATAGATATATAGAAGAATGGGGCATATCTCATAGAAAAAGAATAAAACAAATAAGGAGGTCCTAGAAAATCTAAGTATGAAAAGAGAACTAATGAGGGAGATCAAAGTTCAGTAGCTAAAGTACTTTGGCCACATAAAAAGGCATAACACCTTGCAGAAGACCATAATAGAAGGGAGAGGTGAAGGCAAACGTGCAAGGGGAAGACAGCGCTATAAGTGGGAAGATAACATCAAGAGATGGACAGAGTGCATCACCAAGACAAGAGACAGAAGACGTTAGAGATCCTTTACAGCCAACCTTCGTTGTGGAGATGGCAGCTGATGATGATGATGATTCATTTTACACTGTTAAGTAAAATTGATTATTAAATTTGTTATTTGTATATATACAAATTTATAGATTAATTTAATCCTTGTGAGTGTACTGCACCCATGTGTCCCAGTCACCTTAAATACACATAAAACAGAGCTACGAAATTAAGATTTCACTGAATTAAATCAGTTGGGGGCTTGAACGAGCTAATATGTACAATATATCTCTTCACAAAAGTTGTCAGGTAGATAATAAGTTAACTGTACTAAGACTCATTCTGCATTGTTTTTAATTTCTGAATATCTTGTGAACACTCCCTCAAGATAGAAGCAGAAACTTGCTTAAAAACTTACAGAGATTATCTTACTTTTGTGATAGAAAGCATCATCGTACAACGTCATGGGGCCGAGAATAAATTTTTGAAAAGGGTACAATCTTTTATGGACACCCTGTATGTCTTTGGCTAAATAGTTATTCAGATCTTAAATAATATTTTTCCAGTTAGAATTGGAAAACAGAAAGATTGAAAAAATTGAGTGCAACTTTTGTACCCGAAGTGACCAGAACTGTTTCGCTCAACAGTGAATTGTTTCTTGTTTTAACATGATTCTTTTATTCACCAAACAAAATCCAAGCATATATAAGTGAGCAAAGATGCATTTTTCATAAATCTGTTTAATTATACAATTTGTATTAATAAAAATAATTTTCAAAATTTCCCGGATCCTGTCCATTTTTTCCCAGAACTTGACTTTTCAAAATATTAAAAAATTCCCGGGAATTCCCGAACCAAAAACCGTTATCAATATATATTAAAGTCTCACAAACATATATTTATTAAGTATTAAGTTTAGTTGGCCATCCACTTTTATTCTGTGCAATAAAATTTATGGAAAATTTATTTTCTGCTTTACAGTGCATTTGGTAACAATAGTAAAAGTGGGTCTGATATTCGCAGAGTGGTTAGTGCACTAGCCTCTCTCGACAAAGGTACAGGATTCAAAACACAGTGGCATCACGCTGCAGTCTACCTAGCTGCTAATGGGTACCTAACTCTGCTCTTGAGTTTGGAAGGCAAAGAGGAAGGGAACTGGTCACTCTACCTCTCAGAGCTGGACCTAGTATAGTGAAGTCTGTAACACTTCATTCCCCTATGGCAGTATCTGTAACTTTTCCTTTTTTTTTTTTTTTTAAGTAAAATTGGTCCCTAACACTTTGTTTTTTCTTTACTTGTTTTATGATTTTAAGTCGTAACTTAATATTAATTTTTCGCTACTGTGGTCAACTCCTTCTAGTGAAATTCATCCATGAATAAAATATACATTAATAAGTTCAGACATATAATATAAAGCTGATAAGAAAGTTGGATGTTAAGGTTGATAGATGGTGACAAGGAGGCGATAACGGACGCTGGATAATGCCAATGTAAATGGAGGCTAGGGCTCTGTTATGTTCTGCAATGGCGACTATAACAGAATATTGATAACACAAGATGAAGCGTTAACAATTCACATGTTTATTCATTGCGCTACCCAACTGACAATCCTTCAGCATAGCTTCCCCTAGTGTTGGTTATTCTAAAAAGTGGAAACCAATACTCAATACATCTCACTATATTTAAGTACTTTACCTTCCCTTCTATTATTGCTGCTGACTAGTTGCACTATACTTGTTCTGTACTGTATGTGTTTTCAGACTTTGCTCCCCAACACATTATACTTAATAGTTTGCTGAAGTCATGCATTCCAGACATGCACATGGTGATAAAAATCATTTTAACTAAATTATCCTCCCTTTCACTTACAATTTATCCCTGAGTGTTACGTAAAGAAAATCAAGAAACAATTGACACACTAGCTAAAGAACATGAAAGTAAATTAAACTGAAAAACATTATAATGCGTGTTCATTTTGTCATGCACTATGAGCATGTTTGATCTCTGTATCTGGCTGATTTTTTGATGACCTTTCCACTTTGGGTAACTTGATGACAGACTGTGTTTTCTGTAGGCCTTAATGCTTCTCTGGGCATTAATTCTGTAGACTTTTCTGTGTATGGTGTACTGAGCTGTTCTTCGGGAGTGTCCTTCATAGTTTCATCCCAATCGTCGTGAAAATTCACTGGTGCCTCCATCCTAATTGGATGACTATTAGCCCCAGGTGGTACTGGGATCAAATGTCTGCTATTGCATCGATAGTTGGTGTGATTTGATGTTAATATATACAAACATGGTGATTCATGCTTAGTAAGAACTGTCCCTGGCATCCTCTTACCACCTGCTGAAAATGGCTTCATTCTCACTGTCTGTCCTGGGCTGAGAGCTGAAAGATTATTTGTCCTGCTTTCCTGTATTTTTGTTTCTGTGCTCGTCTGTCAAAGCATTTCTTGGTCTCTGCTAGGTTGTGTAGCCCTAGTTTCATAATTGCAGTTTGGGCAGGTAATAGGTTCCTTGGTCTTCTGCCCACGAGCAAGCATTTAGGGGACAATCCAGTGTCTTCCAGGGAAGTTGTATTGTAGTCCACGAGAGCTAAGCACTTGTCTGTTGATTTCAGCCACAGTTGTTTGACTGTTTGAATGCATCTTTCGGCAAGTTCGTTTGAACTCTGGAAGTGTGGAGATGCTGCAGTGTGGCTGATTTGGTTGTCATGATAAAACTGTTGGAATTCTGCACTTGTGAACTGTGAGCCACAGTCTAGTCTTATTTTACTTGGTATTCCATGGATGCTGAAGACCGTAAGCACTTCAGTGACAGTGGAGGATCTCATATTTGGCAATTTTTCTTCCTGAAATGGCTCTTGAATAATAATCAATCATCATAAAGTACTGGACACCTTCAGAGTCAAAACTGTCAATTGAAATTTCTGAAAATGGGAGCTCTGGATGTGGTGTGGGGATTAGAGGTTCTTTGGTTAGGCTTCTGCAATTTCCTGCTCACTTGTAGCAATTCTTCACTAGTTCTTCTATGTCAGCATTCAATTGAGGCCAGTAAAGCACTTCTCATGCTCGGTTTTCACACTTGACAATTCCCAAGTGTGTTTTATGGATCAGCTATAATATGTCATGTTTTAAGTTTGGGAACTCAACCAGTCTTTGGCCTCTGAATATCAGATTATCAATTACTGCCAGTTCAGCTTTGGCATAAAAAAGGGTCAAACCTCTGGATTCATCTTCTTGTAACTGTCTAGCCAACCCAGCTCAATAGTCTGTTTCATTATGGAGAGTTAACTTGTTGTCGCTTTCTGGAATGCTTTGAGCTTCTCATCTAAGATGAAAATGAAGCTGAGATAGAGATGTCCTTAGATCACAGTCCGGGGTGTCTTGGGATAGTGGTTCGCATGACAGAGTGTCTGGGATAGTCTGGGTGGATCCCTTCTGGTATCAGAGTTCATTGTCGTACTACTGTAAAGTCAGGAGCATTTTCTGAATTTGCATTGGTACCTGAACTGTGGGTTTTTAAAATATCTGTTCTAATGGCTTATGGTCTTTAATGACAGTGACATGCTTCCCATATGTACTGGTGAAATTTCCTACAGCCATGTACAATTGATAGCATTTCTTTCTCAATTTGTGCATATCTTTGTTCTGTTGGGTCAGCGATCAAGATGTCTAAGCTACTGGTCTTCTTTAAAAAGTACTGCTCTTAGTCCTGTTGGCTGGCATCACAGTGAATTTCAACAGGCTTTGTAACATTATACAGTGCCAATACTGGTGATTTGAACACAGTACCTTCAACTTGTTAAATGCTTTTTCCTGATTGGACTGCCATTGAGCAAAAAATGACATCTTATTTGAGGAGATCTCTTAGGGGTTTGTCTACATCATTGAGTCTAGGCAAGAACTTTGAGAGATATGTGATGCATCCCAGAAATTGTCTGATATCTTGCTTGGAAGATGGTCACTTCATTTTGGCCACAGCTTCCACTTTGGCAGGATCTGGTTCAACTCCACTTTTGCTGATAATATGTCCTAGGTATTAAATGCTGCCCTTGTCTTAGCACACATTTGTCAGTGACTTTTTGCAATATTTCATCATGATGTTTTGTATTCCTCCCTGCTGTCATCAGTTGTAGCTACAGCACCATCTAGACCCTCCAGCACTTTTCAAGACTGGATTAAATACCAGATGGTAACCAGAGCCAACGATATCTTCCTATTGGTATGTTAAAGGTTGTGAGAAATGATGATCTCTGGGTAAGCTTGAGACTATTACCACAGGTTGCTGGTTGCTTTTGGGTTTTTGGATATGGTGGACGCAAACATTTTTCCTGGAGACCCTCTGTATCATCGAAGTGTGCGCTTCACTTTCTCACACTAGTTTAAGCTGTCTTTGTGATAGTTTGTGTTGCTGCCCTATTTCTAACGTTTTAGATAGGGTTAGACTTTCTCCTCGTATGTTGACTACACGTCATTTACTGAGTCAATCAGGATGTCATCTGGGTCTATGTAGTCACAGTCCAGGAGAATGAGTCTCAGATCTTTAACAGAGTTGTCAAACCCTTCCCCTTGTAATTGTTTTCTTTGTTTCAGTTTGTGTCGAGCAATGCATTTATTTTTTTGAGGCTGTAGCCGACATATTTTTCAAATTTTCCCATGACCACATCAAATTTGTCTTTTTCTTTGTCAGCCCAAGTGAACGTTTTGTAAATTTCTCATCTCTGTTCGCCTACCAAAGTGCCAAGCCAGTCGCATTTTTGTTTTTCCGAAGTCTGTGCTTGAATAAATTCGACGTGGCTTTTAAAGTGCTGGAATTCTTGGTGTCTGTCTTGAGGCTGCCAAATATCCGAGGCTGTTCATAGTTAAATCCTGTGGCCATTACTTCACCTGTAAGCATCGATGAACTGGTGGTGATATATCACTTGTTATCAAAGTTAGGTCTAGTAGCTGTATTATCTTTGTAAATGGAAGTCTATGTTTAATGATACTTAGGCTGACCTTGGTTTGCACAAATATAAATGTACGGGTGACGAGGTTAATATTCTGACACCATGTTATGTTCTGCAATGTCAGCTATAACATAATATTCGTAATATGAGATGAAGCTTTAACAATTCATATGTTTATTCATGGCACTACCCAACTGACAATCCATCAGCATAGCCTCCCCTAGTATTGATTGTTCTAAGAAGTGGAAATCAATACTCTGTGCATTACAGGTCAACAATAACAATTTGAACTGGCTTGTAAACTTTGCCAACTCTTCATCATCTCAGTATATAAAGAAAGCCAATGGTGTCCAATCCATATATTTATTTTTGGCATTGCTGCACAATATTTTAGTACTTCAGTACCGAATATATGATTCTTTCCCATGTAATATAGTATCATTTATCGTGATCCCAAATACAACATTTGAAGCGTTCTCCTTATACCAGTCATCTTTCACAGGGAACAAATTATTCTGTCATTTTCACAATTGCAGTCTGATTGACATAAAGTAGGTACTTATGTATACAGTAGAACTCCATTTATCCGAACCCCATGGGACCGAGCATCGTTCGGATAATCAAATGTTCGGATAATTGGATTACATAATGTATCGAGTACATGTACACATATTTCTAAAAATAATTAACCATCACAAGGAAAATACACTATAAAACATATTTACTTGTACTGTAATAATAATACCCACACTGTATTAGATCACTGTATCACCAAAATCTTTTATTACACTGCAGTGCATGTACTTCTTGTATTAATTATTTTTGTTAAGAAAGAGAAATGTTTTCAAAATAACATTACAAACGATTCAAAACCAGGCGCAACTTACGTATATATGTACTTGCACAGATGTAGCCCACTATTTAAAATAATGAGGAATCCTCTTTTGCACCAAACTGGATAGTCTCCTTTTGGCTGCTAAGTCCCGAATTCTCTTCAACAGCAGAAGCTGTGTAGGACAGCTGTCATCTTCTTGCTCGTACCAAGCCATCGCAGTTTCTAGTGCTATAAAGGCCTCTTCAGGACTTGGTCGACGTTTTGGTGTTTCTTCATAATCTACAAGTACATCATGTACTTCTGAGGTGTCTTCATCATCGGTCACTACATGTATTTGGTTTTCTTCTTGCACAAAAGACAAAATTTCTTCGTCATTCAAAAACTGAAAACCAGAATCATTATCATCTTCTAGCCACATGTGTGCATCATCTTTGTCACAGTCCGAAAATCCGGGCATTGCTTGAAACAGTTCCACAACTTCATTTATACAATCATCATTTGTGTCCACTGCAGTAGTTTCATTTCCTCCTTTTTTCCCAAGCAATCTACTCCAAGCCTTGTTGAGATTATCTTGTGACAGGGTGGTCCAAGCATCAGCTAACATATAGCAGCAGTCTTTGAGATTAAGCTTTTTGGAAAACGCCACCACACTTTCTTCATCTTCAGCCAACAATAAACGACGCAGGACTTCCTTCTTGTACATCTTTTTAAGCTTTGCTATAACACCCTGATCCATTGGTTGAATCAGTGCTGTTACATTGGGAGGCAGAAAAATTACTTTAAAATTTGCATCAACTGCATTCAATGTATCCGTCTCTGGATGAGATGGTGCATTGTCCAGTAGAAGAATTACTTTTCCAGTTTTCTTTTCTTGTTCTCCCAACCTCTTCACATTTGGGATGAACTGATTTGTATACCAATCAAGAAATATTTCACTATTCATCCAAGCACTCTTCTGTGCTTTGTAACACAATGGGAGACATGTCACATTCTTTAAACAACGTGGTTTTTTGGCTTTGCCGATCATTAGCACCGGTAAACGATGACTTCCACTGGCATTCGCGGCTACCAAAATTGTTACTCTCTCTTTGCACTTTTTAAACCCAGGGGCAGCTGCTTCGCGCTGAGATGCAAGTGATTTTTGAGGCAATGATTTCCAGTATAAGCCAGTCTCATCGGCATTATACACATCCTCGAGTGAATAACCTTCTTCTTCCAAAAAAGCCAAGAATGTTTCTATAAAATTTTTAGCGGCAGTTGCATCGCTAGATAAAGATTCCCCTTGAATCTCCAATTCTCGTATGCCATGACGAGATTTAAAGTTTCTTAACCATTCCTGGCTAGCCTTAAAGTCAGGAGGACCGTCAAGTTGATTGTTGAACTGAAGTGCCTTTTCACACAACAGAGAACCAGAGATAGGTTCCCCTTTGCTTCTTCTTTGCACAAACCATATATACAAAGCCTCTTCCAATTTCACATCTTTCGCATTTCTCATGGTTTTACGTTTCTTCGACCCATTTTCACTATCAAATTTCGATGCAAAACTCATAATTTTATCCTTGTTACTTTTAATGTCAGAGACGGTAGCTTTCCCAACATTGAAAATCCTCGCAAGTGAAGACACAGTTTCACCTTGTCCTAGTCTCTTGATAAATTCTGTTTTCGTTTCAATTGACAAAACATTGCGGTTCCTTTTATATGCTTTAGGCCTACTGGAAGATGCCATATCGCACAGAGAAATACTTGTACGCCAAAATTATTCTGCTGTAGTAGCAGACACAATTATTTTAAGTTGAACTGTCTGTTTAGCCAGTGTTCTACCTAGAACGCACACGTACACTGTATTTTTAAACCAGATATTAACTGACTTTATGATCTAACTGACTTCCTGTACGTAAGCGACCGACCATTAGCCATCCCATTCTCTACAAATTGTTCGCACACATTTGAAGTTTGCCGCATCAAAAGATTCAGAATTTTAGTCTAACGTGACTGTGGCATCTGATTTTTTTTTTTTTCTGGAAAAAGTGTTCGGATAATTGGATGTTCGGATAATTGGGGTTCGGATAAATGGAGTTCTACTGTAATTCACAAATGACAGGCCAATATCCATTAACAGGTAGTTCCATCAAAATCCATTCCAATTTCATTGGGATCAACTAACATATTCATTGGAAATTTTGTTATGTCCTTCCACACATCAAAACACTCAGCATTTCTCACATCCCTAGAGTAAACAACCCATGTCATCACATACCAACGCTCAACTCTCAAACTTGATGTCTTTTCATGTAACAAATTGTATCTTGTATATATTTTTGATTTCTCACACCAAAGGCATCACCACATTGGTCATTGCTAGAGCTGCGTTTACAGCAAAAAGCATGCTGATCTGGTTGTTTGAAAATACATACTGATGTAATCATCAAATCACTGCTCACCATCCGATGCCGCTTCCTCAAATATGAAACACATTCTATATTCGCAGTTCATATTTTCCCTTACTTTTAATCCTTACTATAATGGAGTTATATCCACCTTATTCTAAATTGGTTTTAGTTATTATATTTGTTGTTTTGTTGTTGTTAACTAGGGCTGCTGAGCTTCTCGCTCATTAGCAGCCAATACCAAGTTGAAGACTCCTTGGTATTATCTATGCTGTAGATCTAAGCTTTTCCTGTGGATTTTATGCCATTCCGAAACGTATTGAGTTGAAGTCATGAGATCCAGTTTCTCCAGCTTGGCTTGCATTTAAAGGATCGTCACATCTGGTCCCAAGCTAGGAAAATAAGAAGTGTGTGGCATACTGTGCATTCCCCGCCATCCAAGGGGGCTCTCCAACTATGCAAAGCTAAAATACTGTACTCTGGTTCTGGGCTCTCCCAAGGAATAGTCACGTTCTGCACAGAGCCACTTCTCAGCTTCCTCTGCCTATCACTGGTTCCAAAGTGAGATCCTTGTGCATGCAGTCAACCAAGTCAAAGCCAAAGAATTACACCTGGGGCTCAAGTAACCTCTCCAAGCTTAGTGTGCAATGCTGGGTTCTCAACAAGTTTCACCACAGGGGGAATCCCTGGAAGTGTGTGGATGAGTGAGGATGTAATTAGCCTCACAGACATAGGTTAACTTCCATGTAGATATATTGTAGCATTGTGCATAGCTAGTAGTCATATAAGGATGACTCCAGATATGCCTTCATGCATTTCGTTATTATATAAAATCAGATATGTCAGTGTCTTTCAGAACTTGAAAGATTGAAATATACCAAGAAAGAGAGCTGCTTGCAAAGCTTCATGTTTCTGTAATGAGGGAAACATATAGATTCTGAGTGTCAAAGATTTGAAATGCAACAAATATACAATGCTCAGGTGATACTAAATAAAAGTGGTTAAAAATAAGTGACTAGAATGAGACACAGGTAACAGTTGCTTGACGTATAATAATACCCAAAAATGAAACAAAGGTAACAGTTGTTTGACATATAATAATACCCAACAATGAGACATAGGTAACAGTTGCTTGACATATAATAATACCCAACAATGAGACATAGGTAACAGTTGCTTGATATACGAGGGGGCTTCAAATGAAAACCTTTAATTTGCGATATAAATTTGAAACACCGGGCCATTGTTATGTAAGTTGGCAGTATTGTTGCTAAGGATGTCAAGAGTGTCCTGTAGGTGGCATCACAGTGAAGACGAACCACATCTGGATTCAAATGGCACGGTCAGTTCATCAATATAACCTCATGCGATGATGAAGAATGCTTCACTATATCTGGCCGTCTTCGAGATTTTCTGATACTCTCTGGATATGCCCCTCGCCCAGGTAGGTCTACCACCATCTCCCAGTCATTTGCACAGTCAAGAAGAGATGGTAAACTGCTACCTGATTTACTCGGTTTGGGGTGTGATGATTTTTCTGCTCTCAGAAAGTATCTATTTGTGGTGCTTGGCCTGACTTTGCTATTCACCTTCACCCTTGCCAGGTCTATTGTCGCAGCTAGCTCATTCAGAGACATAGGTCACTGTTGCTTGACATATAATAATACTCAACAATGAGACATAGATAACAGCTGCTTGACATTTAATAATACCCAGCTCAAGTGCTAAACTAGCTGAGCTCTTAGTAGTAGAATTTGGACTTCAAACCCAGTTAAATCTGGCCGTCTTGAGACATCATTATCTTTTTTTTAACAGTACCCAGGACCTGATGACAAAGGGTTAGCATTCCAAAGAGAAATGACTAAGATGTTCCCCAAGTGTAGTTTGATGTGGATGATGCAGACACCAATTTTAATGGTGCACCATCCAGACACAATAAAAGTTATTCTGAAAAGTTCAGGTAAGCACTGCCTGAGAGATGTGTAACAACTTTAAGGTATGCATAATCAGTTGTTGAAAGAAAGAAAATGACTATTGCTGACTTAGGAATGCCATAAAAGGTGACTAAAATCAGATTGTACATAGGACTGGCAACCTCATCATGTGAAACAAATTTCTATGGAATCACTTCTGCAGAGTTTGTGCTTTAGTGTAGGCTTTCTCAAGGGACCATCTGCAAGTGGTGGCTCCAATCTCCCCAAGAAGCGAAAAAAGAGATGATGGCAATAATCAGGTGTTTGGACACAGCCAGAATTGTGCTTAAAATTTATGTGTGATGTAATCAGGTGTTTGGACACAGCCAGAAGTGTGCGTAAAATGTATGTGTGATGTAATCAGGTGTTTGGACACAGCCAAAAGTGTGCTTAAAATTTATGTGTGACGTAATCAGGTGTTTGGACACAGCCAGAATTGTGCTTAAAATTTATGTGTGACGTAATCAGGTGTTTGGACACAGCCAGAAGTGTGTGTAAAATGTATGTGTGATGTAATCAGGTGTTTGGACACAGCCAGAAGTGTGCTTAAAATTGATGTGTGAACTAATCAGGCGTTTGGACACAGCCAGAAGTGTGCTTAAAATTTATGTGTGATGTAATCAGGTGTTAGGACACAGCCAGAAATGTGCTTAAAATTGATGTGTGAACTAATCAGGTGTTTGGACACAGCCAGAAGTGTGCTTAAAATTTATGTGTGATGTAATCAGAATCTTTACGTATACTGTGTGACCCATTCTGAAAAGATGGAGAATTTTGTCAGTGACATCGTTTGACATTATTTAATAAAGACACAGTAAAAAAAAAATTAGTGATCTGTATTATCATGATGTGGAAAATCAGTAACACCAGAACTCCTTCTTACTTTATATTTTAGAGCCGAAGGGAGAGAAAATCTACAACATGATCCGTCCTTGGATTGGAGATGGACTTTTGACAAGCAAAGGGAAAAAGTGGTCTAGAAACAGAAGACTCCTGACACCCGCATTCCATTTTACAATCTTAAAGAACTATGTTGAATTGAAGAACAGATGTGCTGACTTGTTACTGGTGATATTTCCTTCCTTCCTTCCTTCCTTCCTTCCTTCCTTCCTTCCTTCCTTCCTTCCTTCCTTCCTTCCTTCCTTCCTTCCTTCCTTCCTTCCTTCCTTCCTTCCTTCCTTCCTTCCTTCCTTCCTTCCTTCCTTCCTTCCTTCCTTCCTTCCTTCCTTCCTTCCTTCCTTCCTTCCTTCCTCCCTCCCTCCCTCCCTCCCTCCCTCCCTCCCTCCCTCCCTCCCTCCCTCCCTCCCTCCCTCCCTCCCTCCCTCCCGCCCTCCCGCCCGCCCGCCTGCCCGCCTGCATGTTTGCCTGCCTCCCTCCCTCCCTTTTATTTCCTGTCCTCATATATTCTTTTCTTCTGGGATTCTATATTTGTCTTAGATTATACCTTTCTTTTGTCACTATACCGTTGTTGCATTTCATATCTCTTCCTTCTTGTGTAGGAAGTACTAAGACAGGCAGAACAATTAAAAAAAAAACTAACACATCCCCAGCACCTGACGGACTGAAAGGAGATAGTTGAGTTAGATTACAATGGACCAGTTCAAAAAAAAAAAAAAAAGCTAAAGAACTGAGCTGTCCCTAGCATAATCATACTTTGCACTGACAAAAAGGTTCAGCCCCCTGTGAAAAGAAGCACATTCCACAATAAAGAAGAATATAATTCCCATAGCTCATTGACAGCTTACTAGAGAAACAAAGAAATAATAAGGCTACTGCTCTGTCAGGCATTTCATAACAGGTAATCAATATGAGGATGTGCATAGGGGTGAGAGTAGAAGAGGAAGGACTTAGTAAGTATAGGGGTGAATACCTCATTTAAAAAAGAAATAAATAAATAAGCCACTACAGCAACCATCACTACAGGTTCAGACTCCCAGGTTGCTAGATTTACTGATTAACCAGGAAAAAAAAAGAACTTTGAACTAGACAGAAGCATTATTGGACACCAACTAGAAATTCAACAAATTGAAAGTATGGCAGTGAGAGAAACCTGACCCTACTCATTGTACAGAGAGAGATGTGGTCATTGAAGTATAAATGAAAAAAGAAGTTGTTTATATAGAAGTGAGATATTTTTAGTCTTATGATCAGGAATGTATTAAGTGACAAGATCTAAGTTTTAATTTAAGATTTTAAATTTCTCATCTTTCTGTTGTTGATTCACAGAATAAGTTTGATATTGCTGCCAAAGAGTCCCAGCCATTTCTTGTGTTTGCTAATATAACCATGTTCACCCTTGATGTCATATTGAGATGTGCTATGTCTTTTGAAACTGATTGCCAGAAGTTAGGGTAAGCAGGCTTAATCGTTTGCTTGATGATTTTGATTTTACAGATAACCTGGTTGTTCTATCCCATAACTGCAACTAAATGCATGACAAAATGGGAATTGTTTATGAGTGGTCACAGCAGTTGGGTTTGAAAATAAACAGAGACAAGACAAAGATTATGAGAATAAATGTGACTAATGATAGGCAGATTGCACTTGGAGATACATCCAAACAAAATATTGGAATCATACAACTCCCTAGCAGAAATATAGACAAAGTGGGAAGAACAAATAATGATATCTAAATAAGAATAGAAAAGGCAAGAAGAGCTTCCATTCATTGAGAAATATATGGAAATCAAAAGAAATCAAGCCAGCACAAAAACAAGAACCTTCAACTCAAGTCAGTGCTGTTGTATGACTCTGAAACATGGAGAATGTCACAGATGACAACCAGAAAAATGCAAACTTTCATAAATGGGTGCTTCTGCAGTAAAGAAGGATTGATGTGGTATGACAGTATCGTTAATGTGGAACAGATGGAAAGAAGCAGGTTATTGCCAGTGGAGCAGGAGGTGAGGGGAGGAGAAGATGCTGGCAATGGATAAAACACACCTTAAGAAAATTAGTTGATAGTTTTGCAAGGCAGTCTGATCTGAAATCCTCAGGGTAAGAGGGAAATAGAGGATGACCAAAAAAAAGTATCTGGAGAAGGCAAATGGAGATGGACATGAGAAGGCTAAGAAGACATAGAAAGACCTTGAACAGGTGGCACAGGACAGGAAGGCTTGAAATGTGTTTACTGAAAGCACGTGTTCCATTTGGACTAAAAGGTAATAAATGAGTGAATAACCCAAGCAGCCAATGAAGTTCTCAGTCCAGATAACACGGCCCATCTCGATATTTCTTTATCTCTGGCAAAAACAAACTGAAGACCTTAATTTGAAGTGTCTGGCAAAAATAACAAAACAACAAATTACAGCATCTAATTTAATGTAACAAGCATGTTGCAGTGAAGAAGCATAGTAAATAAGAATTACTGTGAAACAGGTAGCTTATCAAAATAAGCTGAAATGGTTTAACATATCAAAATACACTTAAATGGTTTAACATTGGAAAAATTTATGTATCAAAGGAGATAAAGAAATTGTATAAAAAACATATTGGAAGTGATAGCCCAAGTATTAACTCTAGGAACAAAGAACTTTGTGAGCTACAGTCCTTGTGAAGAGAGACGAGGGAGGCGTGAAGGATGGAGAACTTTGTCTTTCTTCATTGAGTAAAATCAACTTGAATATGCTTGAAGAAAACAGTGGTCAGCTTCAGGTTGTTGATATCTCCATAAGTTTTTCTGGATAATATTGGTGACAGCCATATGTGCCTTCTGTGTTACTCATATATCAGGCACTCCTGCAGCAGATGTTGAGCAGTCGTTTATCAGTGCCAAATGTACTCTCATAGCATGGAATATGATGTACAAAGCAGCTCTTGTAGATGAGAACTTAATTGGATTGAAACAGTGATGAAAAAGAATCTTTACTTTGTGTTAGCATTGTGTGTATCTGTAGTGAAAATGTACCTATATGTATCATGTGCTTCAGCTGTTTGTTTACTTTGTCACTGACTGTACATTTTTCTTCATGGTATGGGTCTTCTTTTAAAAAAAAAAATTTTGTACACTCTTCTCATGCTGTATAAAACAGAAAACATACTATTATAATATTTATGTTCACTGTCAGTGCTGCATGTAGCAAAAGTTGTGTGGTGTTTTGAAAAGATCGTTTAAGCTTTTTCAGATAAAAAGGTTTCTTGGCTTGAATACAGTTAACACTTATATTTATTATTATCTATATAGAATGAGAAACTGTGTTTCAGTTTAAGTTATTTTAAGGTAAGTCATTTATTCACGAAACCTGTTAGAGATGTAACCTAAAGACAACCCTTTTCTCCTTTTCCCTGCATATTTTACTTGGTTATGTTACATTTAATATATATTACTTAAAGAGCAGTTGTCTTATAAAGCATTAACCAATAACCCTTATCATTTAAATTTTTGTGAAATTGTTTCAGAGAAAGCCACCCATATGTTCAAGCAGTGAATAAAATGTCAGAGCTTTTGGTGGATCGGTTTTTGTAAGTAAAATTAATACGAAGTGATTTTTGTTATGTCAATAAAACAAGCAGAACATTTAGCAGGTAAAAGTGTATTTACTAATGAAGTAATTCGTATATTCCTAGCAAATTTGTGAAAACCACATTTGAAGTAATGTTCTTTTTTTCAGAGTTCTAGGCAATAAGGGCCTGCACAATAAATATAAAGCATCAGTAATCAGTCATAGACACTTTAAAGACAAATTTGACTAAATATTACTTAGGTAAACATTTGGCGTCTGTGGCCTAATGGATATGAACGCAGTTTCATAATCCAGATATACCAGGTTCGAAACCTGCTGCAGGCGGTTTGGTAGCAGATCGCTTTGTGTGGATTTTTAACAATGGTATAAGCGCCGTACTGTTCAGAAAGCAATGGCAAACTACTGAATGAAAAAAATTGCCTAGAAAAATCACAAACAGCCAATAAAAGCTGGGGTTGATTGCCACGTCCTGTAAAGGATAAGCAACTAACTTTAAACATTTTGTAATAAGATGTAGTTTTAAAAATGAAGTTACAATATCACTTTAGTAATTGCTAGCAAATTACAATATCACTTTAGTAATTGCTAGCAAAAAATTATAGACAACAATTTAATGTAGGACGTCTAAGAAACAAGAGACAAATTTGCAGTCACAATATCCAACAAATTCCAAGTGCTCCAACAGCTGGAAGATGTAGAGAATACAGAAGACTATTGGCAGCAAATCAAAACGGTATGAATGAGACATGTGAAGAAATACTGGGGAAAAGGGAACGACAACAAAAAGCATGGATAACAACAGAAACCATCAATAAGATAAAAGACAGAAAAATAAGAAAGCAGATTTAAACAAGCAAAACCAGAAGTTCCAAAGGCAAGGCTCAAGAAGTGTACACAGAAGCAAACAAAGAATTAAAAAGAAGTATCAAAAGAGACTAGAGGAAGTATATTGAGGAGTTGGCAAGAGAGGCAGAAGATGCTGCAGCCAAAGGAAATGTGAGAGAACTGTATAACAGCACAAAGAAGCTAACAGGGAAATACAAGCAAACAAGTTGCCTTATAAAAGACAAGAATGGAAAACTGCTCAGCAATATACAAGAGCAAATAAAGAGGTGGACAGAATATTTTGAGGACCTTCTCAATAGACCAGCTCCACATCCCCCCCCCCCCCCCCCCCCCCCCCCCCCCCCCCCCCCCCCCCCACATCCAGCCAGCAGAAGAAGAGCTACAAATTCACCGTGAAAGACCAACAAAGGAAGAAATAAAGAAAGCCATAAAGCTTCTAACAGATGGAAAAGCATCTGAACCTGATGGCATTCCAGCAGAGGCCATTAAAGCAGATATCGACATGGCTACAGAGATGTTATATAAATTACTTGGTAAAGTCTGGGAAAAGGAAGAGATACCAGCAGAATGGAAGGAAGGATATCTGGTTAAGTTGCCTAAGAAGGGAAATTTACAAGAGTGCACAAATTATAGAGGAATAATGTTACTATCAGTGCCAGGAAAAGTATTAAACAGGATTATCCTTGAGAGATTAAAAGAGTCCATAGACAAGAAACTGAGAGATGAACAAGCAGGTTTTCGACAAAACAGATCCTGTACAGACCAGATAGCCACTTTGAGAATAATAGTTGAACAAAGTCTGGAATGGAATTCACCACTATACATCGGATTTGTGGACTACGAAAAGGCATTTGACAGTGTAGACAGAGAATCACTTTGGAAATTGATGAGGCATTATGGAGTTCCCCTGAAGATCATTAATTTAATAAAGAAAACATATGAAGACATGACATGCAGAGTTCTTCATGAAGGACAGCTTACAGAACCATTTGGGATAAGAACAGGAGTGCGACAGGGATGCCTTTTGTCTCCATTTCTTTTCTTACTAGCAATAGACTGGGTTATGAGAACATCAACAACACACAACAGAAATGAAATCCAGTGGACTCTGACTAAGCAGTTGGATGATCTGGATTTTGCATAACCATAATCAGATGGAGGACCAATTGAAAACACTCAATGAGAGGTCACAGCAATTGGGTCTGAAAATACACAGGGAAAAGACAAAGATAATGAGAATAAATGCAGGTAATGATAACAGGGTTGAACTTGAAGAAGCACCAATACAAGATGTAGAATCGTACACATATCTTGGCAGCAATATAGACAAAGTTGGAGGGACAGACAGTGATATCAAAATAAGAATACAAAAAGCAAGAGGAGCTTTCATTGCATTGGGAAATATATGGAGATCAAGAGAAATCGGATCCAACACGAAAATAAGAATCTTCAACTCAAATGTGAAGTCAGTCCTATTGTATGGCTCTGAGACATGGAGAACAATAAAGACAACAACCAAAAAGCTACAGACTTTCATAAATGGGTGCTTGTGTAGAATAGAGGGATCAAAATGGTATGACAAGGTTACCAACGTGGAACTGATGACAAGAACTAGACAAGTGCCAGTGGAACAAGAGATGAAAAGAAGACGATGGCGATGGATAGGACACACACTGAGGAAACCTGTTGATAGCATTACAAGGCAGTACTTGTTCTGGAACCCCCAGGGCAAGAGAGGCAGAGGTAGACCAAGAAGCACATGGAGAAGAGAGCTGGAAACAGAGATGAAAATGATAACGAGAACGTGGAAAGAACTTGAGATGATGGCACGTGACAGGAGGACTTGGCATGTGTTTGTTGAAGGCCTATGCTCCTTTGGGAGTGGAGGGTTATGAATGAATTGCTAGCAAGTTACAATATCATTTTAGTAATTGCTAGCGAGTTGCAATATCACTTTAGTAATTGCTAGCGAGTTGCAATATCACTTTAGTACTTGCAAGCGAGTTAGAATATCACTTTAGTAATTGCTAGCGAGTTGCAATATCACTTTAGTAATTGCTAGCGAGTTGCAGTATCGGGATGATCATGAGCAGCTCGAAAACAAAAACCATGGTGATATCACGAGAGGAAAGAAGACATCAGATTAAGCTGGGAGAACAGGTCCTGGAGCAGGTTGACCACTTTAAATACCTTGGAGCTGTCATAGACCAGAAGTGAGGCATCAAAGAAGAGTTGGCTACCCGAAGAGCAGCAGCTGGGAGACTTTTTCAAGCCATAAATTGAGGATTCTGTAACCGATCTATTTTATCAGTAACCTCTTCTGTATTGGTTCCAACTTGACTGTAAACCACCAAATGATAATAGTCGTGTTTGGTATAGGTAAAGTGAGTGTGATTGTGTACTGGCAAAGTCGTTCACACAACAGGTGCGCACACGGGAGTCATCGAGTATGGAACGACTGGTGATATTTAATTATTGTTTATTAACTCACAGCACATCATCACGTAGACATAGACGAATACAGGTACATCGAATCATATAATTTCCACACTGCATTAAATATATATAATACGGCCTGTCCACATCCTGGCCTATAATAATCTTCATATGGCCTAACCAGTACTCTATTACTCAATAAAGCCTGCTCACATGGCAGCTATAATAATCTTCATAGGGAGCCGCGCTGGTGTAATGGCTACAGCGTTGTACTGGCGACCAGGTGTTCATGGTTCAAACCCGGCCGTCGGCGTTTGAAGAAATGTTTATGACCGGAAATTTGACTGAATATTCTGAACGGCTCAAGCACATAAATCCCGTGTGGATGGGAAGGAGCGAAGCTCCTGACCGGGTTGGAAGGAAAGTCCACTGACCCCCCAGCCTTGCAATGACATGTCATTGGGCCGAAAGAGCTGGAAAGCTCGAGTGCCGCTGGTTATAGAAAAAAAAAAAAAAAAAATCTTCATATGGCCTAAACAGTACTCCATTACTCAATAAAGCCTGCTCACACGGCAGCTATAATAATCTTCATATGGCCTTAACAATACTCCATTACACAATAAAGCCTGCTCACACGGCAGCTATAATAATCTTCATATGGCCTAAACAGTACTCCATTACACAATAAAGCCTGCACACATGGCAGCTATAATAATCTTCATATGGCCTAAACAATACTCCATTACACAATAATGCCTGCTCACCCGGCAGCTATAATAATCTTCATATGGCCTAAACAGTACTCCATTACACAATAAAGCCTGCTCACCCGGCAGCTATAATAATCTTCATATGGCCTAAACAGTACTCCATTACACAATAAAGCCTGCTCACCCGGCAGCTATAATAATCTTCATATGGCCTAAACAGTACTCCATTACACAATAAAGCCTGCACACACGGCAGCTATAATAATCTTCATAAGGCCTAAACAATACTCCATTACTCAATAAAGCCTGCTCACCCGGCAGCTATAATAATCTTCATATGGCCTAAACAGCACTCCATTACACAATAAAGCTTGCTCACCTGGCAGCTATAATAATCTTCATATGGCCTAATAAATCTTCACTGCAGTTTATCAAATAGGCTGTACACACAGCGAAATATATAAGTCGACATTTTCTTAAGCACTACGTAGGCATACACTATAAAAAAACCACTGGGGCTCGACCTACACGGTCCACGCCCAAAACACAACTCTCTAATCACACACACTAGTCCTGCCAAAAAACCCCGTCACGAGACTCGGCTGTTTTGAACACCGCTCTCAATAATACATGCAGACTAGCTGCGAGCTATTCACATGGCTCAAAACAGTACAGAATAAATACATCTCAACATTTGAGATTAAACAGCGTTCACACGCTTATCTGTACTCTGCCACTCCAAAAATAGGAAAAGATAATTCTATCCTAAAGTCAAACAAGTATCCGCTTAATCAAGCGTTGCAACTCGAAATTTAACTTGTCCAAAACATTCTAAAGATTACTTCCCCTTCCATAAAACACACTTGCAACAGTTACCACCCCCTCCGGGAAAAAAAATGATTCTATCATTTTTTTGAAAAAATTAACTCCCAAAAACAAAAAATTTAGAAGAAAATGAAGCTCTAACATATGCCTACAAAAATATCTTATTTTAAATCAAAATTATATCTACAACAAATATCAGCAATAAAGTGTAAAGTAGCAATTAAAGCATACAGCATAATCAGCTAAGTATAAAAAGTAATTAGTTAAATATACAAATATGATCAGTTCCAAAATTAAGTTATGTATATGTAGTACAAACCAAACCGACAACAACCGATCGAAAGAGAAAACACAAGATCAATCAAAAGAAGAATGATCTGTAAAAAAGGAAAGTAAGAACTCAACAATACCATATACTCATAATTAAGTTGGACAATTACATGTAAAATAAATACAACTATCATAAGTAGATATATCATATCAATTCATATAACCATTCCAACAATACAAAGAATGGAAGTATAAATGTTGAAAGAAGACAAAGTATACAAGTAAAATCAAGTAAAACAAAGATGAGGTACGAAAGTATAAACAAGATATGAAATCCATACCGAAAAGACAACAGAAAAGAAGGAATGAAAGGAAGAATAATTACCAAAGACAGATGGAAAGCAAAGGCACGAACGCAGAGAAAGTCAATAACAGTACATACTAATAACTGTTTTGATCAGATAACCTATTCAAAAATAAATATATAAACATGATTGAAAGGCACAACACAAAATAAAGTATATCTGAACTAACACCACCAAAAATAGTTTATAACTAAACAAAACCTAATAAGTAATTTAACCAAGTTACAAGAGTTATACATAACTAAAAATAAATAAATTATAGGCATCGAACAAACAAGTAATAGCATTGCTATAACTAATACGACCAACGCACAATCAAGCGCTAAAATAAAAAATACATCATAACAAAAAACAACTTTTTACAAGAACTAATCACACTACATAATAATCATCTCGCACTGACAAATGCTAGGCACCCACACAAAAATTACAATGCCAAAAAATAAATAATTTTTTCCAAAAGTACCATACAAACATATTTTTTTACGATAAGTTACATAAAAACAGTATTTAATTTTTAAGTAATTCAAGACCACTAAAACCTAATAATGAAATCAATTTTTTAACAAAATGAGTGAAATATAAAACAAAAATCCTATCTCGAACAAACCCTTAAATCAAAACATGTAAATTTAATTTATCCTTTAAGTTCTTTCTGCTGACAATTACGTTCAGCTCAGTACATTGCTATTTAGCTATAACTTTATCTCTTACTCAACTTGATATAATATACTTCTATAAATAAATCTACAATCTGTTGCTACTATGAAATATGAAAAAGGTCCTATCAAATATTTGCAAAAAAGAAATTCTCAAAAACAAAAAATAAATTTTCCACATAATCTGCTAAGAAAATAATCAAAGTTTCACAATATGTTGACAAATCCAAATACAAGATCATTTATGATACATGCAAGCTATTTTCAAAATTACATTTCACAACATAACAGATAATTCACATCTTCTCTGTATGTTCTATATATTAATTAACCATAACATCAAAACATGAGAAAAATTTAAATTAAGTGAATAACGAACACTCAGGACTATCTAAAAATAACTACTATCTCAACACAATAAATGAGTTTGTGCTTAGGGCTGGCAATCTCATCATGTACAAAAACTATCCTAAACAACACAGTTGCAAAAATTCTAAGTTGAACAGAGTAGTATAAAGGACAATAATTACATGCTACACATTATCAATCACAATAATATATAAATAGCATAAAAATGTATTAACATGTCATCAAACTACCGACATAAAAATAACAACAATAAAAAAAAATTATAGCAATCAAATGATGCATAGAAATAATCATTACAACAAAATTATATGTTATTTCAAAACAACAACATGTCATGTACTAATATAGAATACAAAAATATTTACTATCTAAAAAAAAAATCAGACGCAAAATTTCCCACTCTCTTGTAAACATGCTTGACCTTCAGTAAGTAACACCTCAGATTTTAGTTAGACGCTGACATGTTTCGGTTGACCACTCGAGCGTAAAGTTGACCTACATATCTGACTGTCAATATGTCACAGAAGCCTTGACTCTTATCGCAAAGTAGCTTCTGTCAACAAATACAAAAGAAAATTTCCATTTTACTCAATAGTGAAATTTAATGAAGAAAAAACGTAGAAATCAAATTGACAGTTACCCAGCACCGGCTTGTGTAAAGCACCGGTCTCTTCACGATGTCATCAGCTCTTCCTATCACATGTAGATATCACAGAATACTTGGGGACAACATGACCGACCTTGAATGTAGCCGCTGCCGTACGCTGAAACAAAGTCTCACATTCACAACAACAAGTAGAGCAAGCAATAGTATTCAAGCATCCATTG
>JAMPIV010003552.1:0-179969 GCA_024509875.1 Oreohelix idahoensis
ACGAAAAGACCGTTGGTCGTGTACTTGAGGATCAGGTCTGCGAAATAAAAACAAGAAACATTTGTGGGAAAATGCTACCACTCTATGTAAATATAAATATGTATAGACGGGGACACGCCAGTCTCTCCTCCGCTCTGTCAGATCCTGACGAATTTAAAAGATACACGGTGTTCGTTCTACGCCTACACACACAGACATCGCTGGCCGCGGATTTGGGTCGGACTGAGCCGAAGAAGACTCTCCTACCCCTTCTCGCGGGTGGCACGTCTATCACAGTGTGTTATTTATTATTTATTCCTCAAAATGTGCCACGTACAACATATCACCTATACTTTAGTGCTATTAAATTGACGGTGTATGTTAATTTGTCGTATGGCATTTGTCACGAAGTGGATTTAAGTTTTTAGAGTTTGCCTGAATGAAAACAAGACCCTAGTATGAGAAAGTCTGAGAAGATAGAATTTAGATGGAAAATGACATGCCTGTGGACAGATGAGACTATTGACTCAAGGGATAGAACCAGGAGTTGACTCTCCCCTTGCCGCTTCGTGACTTCAGAAAAAGTTATAATCTCACTCCCTCTAGCTACCTTTAAACACAAGGAGATAAGGTGTATAAAACGACCACAGACACCACTATACAGACCACATGTAGGTATAGTATAGAATAGAAGCTAATCCAGTAAATAATATATGTATATATTTATTTACATACAAGAAAAACATAAAATGGCATCATACGTCATCAAGTCAGTCGATAGCGTGCACTGTTGCACGGCCTGAAAACAACGTACCAATTAGATTAGATAGACACTAGAAACCCCCCCAAATCACATTCACTCTTTCTGTCAACCTGCTGAGGAACAATAAAATGATTAGGGATTCAATAACTCTACTATTGTGGGGGCTGTCCACTTTAGCCTCCACTCTCTAATACAAATAAGATTCTACTGTCTCAGTCCGGTTGACTCTTTTTCAACGAAAACCTCTACACAGCTTCCATCTAGGTAGGCGATATGCGCCGCTAACTAACACCACTGGCGATGCTAAAATAATAGACTTGGAGTAACCCAAAGGCTCAGTGCCTATCCTTCGAGTGGACACTGAACAGACCCTACTGGTCCTGTCTATTTCTCCCTCTTTCTCTCTCTCTCTATCTCTCTCTCTCTCTCTTGGTCTCAGTGTCTCTCTAACACTCGACGACTGATGATGCGGCGTCTCCGTTACGCTCTTCTCTCGTTACTTTCAGGACCTAGGTATGGTAACCCTGTCACCTGTTCCTGAATTTGGTGATGACGATGCTGTTCAGGTATCAAGCCTGAGGTGCTTGATAAACTGTAGGAACTACTCTGCTGCTGACTGGCTTCTATACGTTCCCCCTTCAACCCGCTCCGGCTCTAGAGGAAAACCACAGCCGTGATTTCTGGCTGTTTAAGATTACACCAATCTCCCGGGCCACTTGCCGTTGCTGGAGACTATAATAGCGATAAGCTATGGCTGTACGATAAATAAACCTCGTTCCCGCTAAAGCATGGGCACTTTACTGCAAGAGACCGTAGGTTATTTTCGTTGTGCTTCTGACGATAACTCGAGTCCTCTGACCCCTTAAGATATGTCTTGTTGCCGTGGGTAATTTTGCACATGGGCAAATTTACGCTCCCCCACTATTCGGCCGTCACCCGCTGAAATTAAAAGGAAATGCGTCTAATGTACACCACTCTAACATAACGCATCTCTAACCTAACTCCTCTTACCCAATACTCCACTCGTCATGTACAACAAAATACAAAAAAAAAATAATATTACCCACGTGGCACTTAATCTCCCTCCTTCTCTCTCTCTCTCTCTCTCTCTCTCTCTCTCTCTCTCTCTCTCTCTCTCTCTCTCGTTCTGCATAACAATACATAAAATATTTCTACCCACGTGGCACTTAAATCTCCCTTTTTAACATTACCCATTGAGGTTTCCCGGCTTGCTCCAAAATTAAATTAAATCTCGCTATAGGAATAGTTTCCTCCCCTAAGTAGTATAATTCACTTACAACGTAAATCTGAACCCTCCGACAATATTTCTCACATTTAAGGCTCAGTAAAATTAACGAACACACCAGGGATTTCCCCATAAAATTACATTAGTAAATACACAGAAATAAATGGTGGTTTTACATAACATTCTACAAATATGGGCACACGTGTTTCTCACAACTTCACACACTCCTATCTACTGCCAAAATCCCAGAAAGAATTATACACACTTTTTACATTTACATCGTTCTACAAAGAAAGTAATGGATGGCGCTGGCGTTTAAAACTTTAAGTTTTAATGTCCCCGAAGAAATAACTACGGGCGAAATTCTAAAAGACCCACTAATAAGTAAAACGATTAATAAAATTTATACATACCAAATTATCGCTGGTTTTTCCCACAGTGGAGAACGATAAATCGACGTCGACCGGCGGCAATATTTCTTCAGAGAGATTTGCCCGCAGTTCTAACTGGCTATTTATACACACCGGGAACCACTCCCGCGTATCGCCTACGCATCGGCTAAGTTATCCGCTCGGGCCAATGGAAACGCTAGAAAAATAAACTAGCGACCTACGCAAATCGATTTGAAAACAACGCGAAAACCACGTGTCTAAAAATTGCGTCACGTTACCTGACGGCCGCGTGCTTCCGGACTCGTCATACCGCGTGCCGGAAATAGCGACTATTTCGTAAACAACGAAATCTCCGTGATCGTGAAAAAATCTATTAGAGAAAAAACTGGCCGAGTGAAAAATAAACCTACCATCGTAAAACGACCCCATTTAATTTACCTCCTCAAAAATACCAAACACGATATATATTCAAATGAGAAGAAAAAAAATGATGAAAATTCAAAATAAAAGAACAGGATCGGGCCGGTTGAAGGACATAATTACAGTGCGGCATCACATAAGTCCCCCCTTTCAAGTGCGGAAATCCGTGCTAAATCATTGAAATCTCTGGGTTTTCATATTGGTCCGTATCTAGATCTACGTCTCGATCTAATCACTGTCATAATTAGCATTATCATACAGGCCCATCTCCATATCCTTGAGAATCTTTGCAAGCGCTGGATCGTGAGAGTCACGCCAGGTGATTTCCTCCTGGCGATTGCAACCTGACTGGTCGCCCTTCCTCCTCCCTCTCATGTGTTTCCTTCGCCCACGAATTTTCCTGGCGGCGCGTGGTAAATAATGATTACCAAATGGTGCGGCCTCCCAGTGTTTTGAAACAGTCTGACTGGCTTGGCCAGACATCGCCGTAACAAGACGTAACTGTTTGCGGTTGACTGCAGAACCGTGCGCCTGTTCCTTCTTGTCAATATTTCCCTCCCTTGAGGGATTAAATACCATCAGGGGCCTAATTCCCGACGGAAAAGAAGGTACTTCCGAAATTCGAGGCGTCACCACTGTTTGACCTGTAGGCTGAACAGGGCTGACAGTCGAATACGCCTCTGTAAATAACATTCCACTGTTTTTAGAGGCGTCTCTCCTCCTCATCGCAAGACAAGGATGTTTGAGCTCCCGTGGGGCTCCGTGAATTTGGGGCTCTCCCCTTTCACTTCTCTGGCCTGCGGTAGGCCCCCTTGCATTAGCAAGGATCGGTGTGGTTGGGTTCCCCAAAACTAAGTATGGGCTTCCCAGGATGAAATCATGTGCTGGCTGTGCCATTACAGCTGCCTTGATTGTGCCAGACACAAACTTGCATTTCACCTCAATATTGGCTACAGGCAGACGCTGTGAGATCCCTCTTCTCAAAATTCCACCAATCTCAACTATTTCTCCTGTCCATTACGCTGGTTTCACCAAATGACGAGCGACGATACTGGGGTATGTGAGCCCGCTGTCAAACAGACACGTAGTGGCCGTCCCATTCACTACGGCTGGTCCACTATTAGAGAACAAGTTCTCTGCCTTGACCGGTTCCCACTTATTCCCTATGGTCACTCTCACCGGCCTTAAACAAGCTGCATGATGAGCTGGTGGTTTGTTCATGCACCGGGATGTCCAGTGGGAAGTGGTTCTACAATTCTGACAATACCTCTCATTATCTCCCCTGTTCCTAGCGGGTTCGTGAGATGTTGTCGGCTGTGCTCGGTTATGCTGCTGAGGGCGCAAGTTATAACCAGAATGAGGCTCCTTGCGAGAAGGCCCTGGTTGCTGATGAGCTGGTGAAGTAGCTGGCTGCAATGATGAAGCTCCTTTGTCTGGGACTGGCAGGTCTGGGTTTTCCCGTTTCTGTCCCAGTACTTCGGCCTGTGCTGTCGGGAACCTTTCGGCGAACACGATAATCTGATCGAGTTGCTGGGCCCCCTGCTCTGCCAGATACCGCCTCAAGTCGGGGGACATGTTTGCCTTTACTTGTTCACACATAACTAACTCCTCCAACCCTTCGAAAGTTTTTGCCAGTCCTGACAGTTCCCTCCACCGGGTTAAGTAATTTCTCACCCGCTCTGCAAACTGAGCAAAACTCTCTCCCTTCTCCGGCCTGCTCTCCCTGAACATGGTTTGGCATTTGCGGGGTGTCCACTGAAACCTTTGCAACAAAGCGTTTCGCAGTGCCTCAAAGTTGTTCTGATCATCTATGAGCAGCTTGTTGTAAACTTCATACGCATGACCTTTGAGCGATTGTGATAATTTCAGACACCAAAGACTCTCATCCAACCCGTATGCCTTTGCCATTCTTTGAAATTTCTCCAAGAACACGTCAATCTTTTCATTCCCGTTAGGGAACGAGTCAAATGGGAAGCTCATGGCTGCCATCCGGGGCCCTCCGTTTCCTGAGGTGTCTCTCGCTCCTGCTCCAAGAGAATCTCCATTAGCTGAACTGGCTTCTGAAGCTCGGTACTGCAGTTCCAGAGAACGCAGGGCAAGTTCGTGTTGTCTTTCTGCTGCCTTCTCCTGTGCTTCCCTTTCTGCTTGCCTCTCCGCTGCTTCCCTTTCTGCTGCCTTCTCCTTCTCCTGTGCTTCCAATTTCCGAAGTTCCATCTCGGCCTGCCTCTCCGCTGCTTCTGTGGCGGCGGCCATCTCTTCTTTCGCTGCTTCTGCGGCGGCTGCCCTGTCCTCTTTCTCTTTCTCCCGCTGAATATGCCTATCATTTTCCCTTATCAGGTAGGCCTTAGTCTCCTCCTTATCCATTCCCATATCCTGAGCAGATTCACGCCAGGCAGCTCGTAACTTGGCCATATCCGCCATCTTACCTGTAAACTGCTGTAAGTTCACAAATACAGAGAAATGACAGAAAAGGAAAAGAGAAGGAATAACCTGTTACGTAATATAAAATACTCCCTCTATAACCGCTGTTCCAAAAACCCGACCTCAGACTAGCACCAAGTCTGAATAATTGTTACGGTATATGATATTAACGCCGTCTGCTAAAGGTTACCAGACGTGCAATTGTAAAGGTTAAGACATTTAATATATTGCGATAGATGGTTCAATTACTGAACGCTTCATACACGATCGATTATGACGTGTATAGCGTTGTTTAGGACACAGTCGGTAACTAAGAAACCATACCCCTTTTTACATTGACCGTCAAGCTGTTAAGACGCGTCTGACTTTCCTTCCAATGTTGAGCATGGTATTGCCATACAGATATATTTTATGCAAGTACGGACATGGGTCAGTCCATTGCTATTACGAAGATTTGAAATGATTAAAGGTCAGTACGAAAGTGAAAATTAAGGAAGGATGAATTACAGTCCATAGTATTTGATTTTACCAGACTCATAGACTCACTGTCGGCCGTTGGAAAACCCCAACCGCGCGTGCATACAGCTATGACAATCTGCATACAGTAATTTGATTATTGGACAAGGACTGATAGGATATCTACATATCTATGCCATATATTTTCAAGTTATAATATGTACCTTTGTGATCAACATGCATGAATCGTCTTGACGCGTAAACTGTATTAAATATTTGTGGACTCTATGAACCGACTTGTCACATCAATCGTATTCCCAGGTTCAATTATTGTTCAGAATCTTCCACCCCTGCATTCGCGTAATCTTACATAGAAGGCACGATACACGATCACTCAAGAATATCAAGAAGATAAAACAATGGCCAGACATTTATAACTGTTTTATTAATATCACATGGAACATTGTTCAGAGCTAACCAAACCACGCCTTGCAACACGCCACTTGCAACAATAATAACCTGAGAAAAATTTAGTTAAGAAGCTACAAAAAACTAAATTACCTTCCTGTTAAAGAAAAATATGTCGGTATGCCATCAATTACCTCTTAGTCATATAAATCAAAAATACCACAAAAATCTACTAGACTGCAACCTGTGGAAAAACCTTTAACTGGATCAGTTCTAATAGCTCAAGTCTAGGGGATATTTAAAGAAACTCTATTCTCAGAAAACTTCCTAGAGACATTCTATGAATCTAGATCACAGAATTGATCTCCACAGAATGATCCACCGGACGATTGCAGCCCACTTTTCACGAAGTGGATTTAAGTTTTTAGAGTTTGCCTGAATGAAAACAAGACCCTAGTATGAGAAAGTCTGAGAAGATAGAATTTAGATGGAAAATGACATGCCTGTGGACAGATGAGACTATTGACTCAAGGGATAGAACCAGGAGTTGACTCTCCCCTTGCCGCTTCGTGACTTCAGAAAAAGTTATAATCTCACTCCCTCTAGCTACCTTTAAACACAAGGAGATAAGGTGTATAAAACGACCACAGACACCACTATACAGACCACATGTAGGTATAGTATAGAATAGAAGCTGATCCAGTAAATAATATATGTATATATTTATTTACATACAAGAAAAACATAAAATAGCATCATACGTCATCAAGTCAGTTGATAGCGTGCACTGTTGCACGGCCTGAAAACAACGTACCAATTAGATTAGATAGACACTAGAAACCCCCCCCCCCCCCCAAATCCCATTCACTCTTTCTGTCACCCTGCTGAGGAACAATAAAATGATTAGTGATTCAATAACTCTACTATTGTGGGGGCTGTCCACTTTAGCCTCCACTCTCTAATACAAATAAGATTCTACTGTCTCAGTCCGGTTGACTCTTCCTCAACGGAAACCTCTACACAGCTTCCATCTAGGTAGGCGATATGCGCCGCTAACTAACACCACTGGCGATGCTAAAATAATAGACTTGGAGTAACCCAAAGGCTCAGTGTCTATCCTTCGAGTGGACACTGAACAGACCCTACTGGTCCTGTCTATTTCTCCCTCCTTCTCTCTCTCTCTCTATCTCTCTCTCTCTCTCTCTTGGTCTCAGTGTCTCTCTAACACTTGACGACTGATGATGCGGCGTCTCCGTTACGCTCTTCTCTCGTTACTTTCAGGACCTAGGTATGGTAACCCTGTCACCTGTTCCTGAATTTGGTGATGACGATGCTGTTCAGGTATCAAGCCTGAGGTGCTTGATAAACTGTAGGAACTACTCTGCTGCTGACTGGCTTCTATACGTTCCCCCTTCAACCCGCTCCGGCTCTAGAGGAAAACCACAGCCGTGATTTCTGGCTGTTTAAGATTACACCAATCTCCCGGGCCACTTGCCGTTGCTGGAGACTATAATAGCGATAAGCTATGGCTGTACGATAAATAAACCTCGTTCCCGCTAAAGCATGGGCACTTTACTGCAAGAGACCGTAGGTTATTTTCGTTGTGCTTCTGACGATAACTCGAGTCCTCTGACCCCTTAAGATATGTCTTGTTGCCGTGGGTAATTTTGCACATGGGCAAATTTACGCTCCCCCACTATTCGGCCGTCACCCTCTGAAATTAAAAGGAAATGCGTCTAATGTACACCACTCTAACATAACGCATCTCTAACCTAACTCCTCTTACTCAATACTCCACTCGTCATGTACAACAAAATACAAAAAAAAATAATATTACCCACGTGGCACTTAATCTCCCTCCTTCTCTCTCTCTCTCTCGTTCTGCATAACAATACATAAAATATTTCTACCCACGTGGCACTTAAATCTCCCTTTTTAACATTACCCATTGAGGTTTCCCGGCTTGCTCCAAAATTAAATTAAATCTCGCTATAGGAATAGTTTCCTCCCCTAAGTAGTATAATTCACTTACAACGTAAATCTGAACCCTCCGACAATATTTCTCACATTTAAGGCTCAGTAAAATTAACGAACACACCAGGGATTTCCCCATAAAATTACATTAGTAAATACACAGAAATAAATGGTGGTTTTACATAACATTCTACAAATATGGGCACACGTGTTTCTCACAACTTCACACACTCCTATCTACTGCCAAAATCCCAGAAAGAATTATACACACTTTTTACATTTACATCGTTCTACAAAGAAAGTAATGGATGGCGCTGGCGTTTAAAACTTTAAGTTTTAATGTCCCCGAAGAAATAACTACGGGCGAAATTCTAAAAGACCCACTAATAAGTAAAACGATTAATAAAATTTCTACATACCAAATTATCGCTGGTTTTTCCCACAGTGGAGAACGATAAATCGACGTCGACCGGCGGCAATATTTCTTCAGAGAGATTTGCCCGCAGTTCTAACTGGCTATTTATACACACCGGGAACCACTCCCGCGTATCGCCTACGCATCGGCTAAGTTATCCGCTCGGGCCAATGGAAACGCTAGAAAAATAAACTAGCGACCTACGCAAATCGATTTGAAAACAACGCGAAAACCACGTGTCTAAAAATTGCGTCACGTTACCTGACGGCCGCGTGCTTCCGGACTCGTCATACCGCGTGCCGGAAATGGCGATTATTTCGTAAACAACGAAATCTCCGTGATCGTGAAAACAATCTATAAGAGAAAAAAACTGGCCGAGTGAAAAATAAACCTACCATCGTAAAACGACCCCATTTAATTTACCTCCTCAAAAATACCAAACACGATATATATTCAAATGAGAAGAAAAAAATGATGAAAATTCAAAATAAAAGAACAGGATCGGGCCGGTTGAAGGACAGAATTACAGTGCGGCATCACAGCATTAAAAAAAATAATAATAGACACTATAATAACCCCAATTTCCAATGAAATATAAACAATTATTCTTTCCTCCCCCTGTCCGTTGTCTAACTAAGTTCGGTCTGGTTAACCGTCGTGTTTATCTCTCTCTCCTGGAGAGTTTAGTGATGCGTCGGTCTACACTGTAAACACAATTTATCGTTTCGTCTCAGCTAGGTAGCAGTCGGAGACGTGGTCTAACATTTTAATTGAATAACTGGTTATGAAACTCGCTACGCGTTATTTAATTTAATTCGCCTTATGAAAAGAAAAAGATCTAGTGAAGTATTTAACTGTGTGCTTAAAGTATTTAAGTGTTTAACTTTAAATGCTATCACTGTAAAATACTTCTAACGCTTAGAACTACGAGTATTTACCAGAAAATCCAGAATAAAAATCTCCACGAATCACTTTTGTTTGAACAATAATCCAAGGGAAAATGGTTATGATTACTCGCTAGATTTTCTCTCAAATTCTGACTGACGACTGATAGCTGGGTTAAAGACACAGTCGTCAATATATCAGTAAATGGCTTTGTTGTGGTCAGTGTGCTGAGTCTATAGTATGTTAAAATGTACCTATTGAATTTTGGAGACTTTAATTTAATAGTTTCTTGATCAAAGGGGAGGTACTCATGTTTTTCTGGGATTGTAGTTAACAGTGGTGGTTGTCCCACTTGTCTGGTAACCCAGCGTCTAATTTTAGAATCGATGTCAGATTTTCCTGACATGTTCACCCTTCTGAGTTTAGCTCAAGGGTCGAGCGTCACGACGCATGCGCGAAGAATCTGGCGCAATTTTAAGACATCATGTGTTAAGGAGTCGAGCTGGAGTCTTTGAAAGGGTCAAGACGATTTTGAGAAAGTCCTCTGTGTGTGTTCGACCAAGATGATTTAAGTTTGTTCCCAATGTTATATTCTGATACGCCTAGGAGGCGAGTGAGTGTTGTGATATTTATTCTGAGGGACAGTAAGGTAATTTGCTCTTAAAACTGTTTCCCTCGTTTGTTCAGAATCTTATTGTTGCGTCCTTTTTAAGTCCTAACAGACTTTAACAATATAGACAGTCTCAGGTCCTGTCTTTGTTAAAATTGTAGCCCCTTCTTCTGTTCTTGGTTAGTGGTAGTTATGGAAGGGTACCAACATCTTCACGCGAATGTTCAATATTAGCAAATCGATGTAATGTTCAAATCAAAACTCCAACGAGTGGTAGGCAAATTGGCCAACATGATGATACTCAACTCGTTGTTGGAAATAGTTCATACAATTTATTCACGCTGTACAGTGGACGATACGAAATAGTACTTTTGATGCATTAATGATCAACAAGAAAACAGGACGGTGAAATCTGGCGTAATGTTCATAATGGCAATATATCTTTCCGGTTAGATCCTTACAAATATTCCATAATCAATTTATGATTGAGCATATTGAATTAATGAAGTACATTGTATGAGTAGGCAGTTAGATCAAACAGTAACTTTCATTTGTCCCTTTGACCTTGAATATGATAACGAGATCCCCGTTATGTCTTCTCACATCTGAGGTCTCTCGAATGAGTAAGTTCCTAACTTTATAAGCCTCATGATTAAGCATCATAAAAATATTTCAACATATTGTCTATGGACGACATCCATTGGCGCATAGACAGATAATATAATTAGATTTGATTCACCTCCGTAATACCGCCGATACTTTCAGTCCGGCTCCTTTGGATATATAATAACGCAGAGACCATTCCATTTATACATAAGGTTTATCCCTTGATGACTTTCAAGACTTCCTAAATATTAACGTTGCGACTACGTTCCTTTCTGATACCAGGGTTGTACGAGTACCAGCTGGAGGTCACACGTAGGAAGACGAATAATAATTCATACGAAAATATCCTTGATTAATAAAATCCATTATCTGGCTTGGATGACCGAAGAGCTATGTCTTAAATGCAGTGAGCCAGTCATCAAGCAAGTACACTAAGTCCGAAATCAAGGACAAAGCATCAGACTCACAGTCTGGTTATGGAATCCTGCTTCATTCTCCAAGCAGATACGTCATCTGCCTTTGTTTGACAACAAGCGCGTTAATTTTCAAATCCCCAAAAATGTGCGTTCTCGTGCACAATAAATTTACTATACCAAACATATTTCTAATATCTCAATTGGTGCGTACACTTTTAACAAAGACAGGACCTGAGACTGTCTATATTGTTAAAGTCTGTTAGGACTTAAAAAAGGACGCAACACTTATATGACTCGTTTTGTAGCCGGCTAATGACTTTTCCCTGGGCGGGAAAGAGTCCACCTAAGTATATTTGAGAGGAAGCTCTCGATGTATTATTATTATGCACTAGGCTGGTGTATGCCCAAAGTACATTATGTATTTTTGTATCCCGCTATTCCGGCGATACCGTTTGCACAAGGTGTGACTCCCCTTGTTTGCTGTAGAAGTACCACAGAGGCCATCATATCTATAAGCCCGCCATATTGTGCGGCCTGCTGGAGACCTATAGATATATCTGACTTACTGAGGTCAGAAAGGAGTCGTGTAAACTTACATATTTACTGTATTTTGCTGTAGCTGACGAAGGTGGAATTGTACGAGATCAGCTTTAATATATATATGCACAGCTTGCCGATGAACTGTATTCATACATGCTATGTCCTGAATTGCCAATGACTATTTTATGTTGATGTCGGCGTACCTGTCGTTGTGATGCATTAAAGTCTATCAAACGTCAGAGGTGTTCCAAGAACTATATGAATTACTGCATGTAATTACTACAAGTGTGATGTCATTTAAAAGCATTGTCTTCCACGAACTTTCATACACGCATTCGCATTCATTGAAGTCTATTCACACTCTATATTATACAATACTTCAACACTTTCAAGTCATCCAAACGAATGCCAGCATTGTTGCGGCCAACCAGGGCCTGTATATAATTATGTCCGCCTGTGTGGCTTAGAATCGTTTCCAACATTGATACTGGACATTCTTCAACATTCAACTCTACATTTAAGTGGTTAAATTGAGCCTGTCCTATTTGGGTCACGGACACTTGGTACGCTTGGACGAACACAGACCATTCCTGACTGTTTACATTTATGGTATCCAGTATGAGCCTTCTCAATGTCAAAAATAGTCCGTTACAGGCTTTTCATCTTTAATAGCGTTAATTCGCACTGCCTTGTGGGACAAAAATTCAGAAGCGAAATATGAAAGTTCAAAGGCATACCTCTCGGACTTTCCAGCGGTTCTCGTCTGGATTGGTGACCGACATCAAAAGACTTTCTGCTATCCTAGCGGTTTTACCTGTAGAATGCTCGTGTTCCGAGATCAAAGGATGTTAGGGATTTTTAGATTTCACCTGAGCAAACTTCAAAGAGTCAGTTCCGCCTTTTTCACGTGCTGTCTGTCTGTCAAGTATTATATGATTGACAGATGAGCTCGCGTGAGTGGAAAGGATTCAAACCAAAGCGTGATTTGTTTCCTGTTATGACTGACAGGTCACGAAGATTGTAAACACTGCGTTAGCCCGTGTTTAAAGAAAAGAGGGCGGGGACAAAAGGTGAGCTAGCAGAATTAAAGACAGTTGCTATGATGCATGTTTTAGCTAGCAAATCAGAGAGCAGCTATAAGGTTACAATAAAATGTCAGATTACTGTAGGCTCTTTTCCATTACACGTCACACCAGCCAACAACAACCACAAGCCTGCCAACTTGCACCAGCCAACAACGACCACTAGTCTGCCAACTTGCACCAGCCAACAACAACCACTAGCCTGCCAACTTAAAGTGAAATAAAACCGATCAAAGGAGGTCCTCCAACTTCTTTAATCCTGCTTGGTGATCTCTGAAGAAGATGATCCTAACATGAAGAGAAGATTTATAGTCAGGAGGAATATGATGGAATATACTGCTGTTTACCAAGAAATCCTTCGTGAGCAGATGATGTCACAAAATCTATTTTGTTCAGACATCATTTATGAATAAATCGATACTCCCATGAATTTTTATTATGACGTCACTTTGCTTTAACACCCCCCCCCTTTCAACCCCCTTATCATCACACTTTGTCACAAAATTTAAGACCCCTCTCCTCCCTCACTGCGTGACGTCATATGTGGACGACCTCATTACATGTAACAGTAAACTGTGAGTTGTCGGTAGATGTATAAACTGTGAGTTGTCGGTAGACGTATAAACTGTGAGTTGTCGGTAGACGTATAAACTGTGAGTTGTCGGTAGATGTATAAACTGTGAGTTGTCGGTAGACGTATAAACTGTGAGTTGTCGGTAGATGTATAAACTGTGAGTTGTCGGTAGATGTATAAACTGTGAGTTGTCGGTAGATGTATAAACTGTGAGTTGTCGGTAGACGTATAAACTGTGAGTTGTCGGTAGACGTATAGACTGTGAGTTGTCGGTAGACGTATAGACTGTGAGTTGTCGGTAGACGTATAAACTGTGAGTTGTCGGTAGATGTATAAACTGTGAGTTGTCGGTAGATGTATAAACTGTGAGTTGTCGGTAGATGTATAAACTGTGAGTTGTCGGTAGACGTATAAACTGTGAGTTGTCGGTAGACGTATAAACTGTGAGTTGTCGGTAGACGTATAAACTGTGAGTTGTCGGTAGACGTATAAACTGTGAGTTGTCGGTAGACGTATAAACTGTGAGTTGTCGGTAGACGTATAAACTGTGAGTTGTCGGTAGACGTATAAACTGTGAGTTGTCGGTAGATGTATAAACTGTGAGTTGTCGGTAGATGTATAAACTGTGAGTTGTCGGTAGACGTATAAACTGTGAGTTGTCGGTAGACGTATAAACTGTGAGTTGTCGGTAGACGTATAAACTGTGAGTTGTCAGTAGACGTATAAACTGTGAGTTGTCGGTAGACGTATAAACTGTGAGTTGTCGGTAGATGTATAAACTGTGAGTTGTCGGTAGACGTATAAACTGTGAGTTGTCGGTAGACGTATATAATGTGAGTTGTCGGTAGACGTATAAACTGTGAGTTGTCGGTAGACGTATAAACTGTGAGTTGTCGGTAGACGTATAAACTGTGAGTTGTCGGTAGACGTATAAACTGTGAGTTGTCGGTAGATGTATAAACTGTGAGTTGTCGGTAGATGTATAAACTGTGAGTTGTCGGTAGATGTATAAACTGTGAGTTGTCGGTAGACGTATAAACTGTGAGTTGTCGGTAGATGTATAAACTGTGAGTTGTCGGTAGATGTATAAGCTGTGAGTTGTCGGTAGATGTATAAACTGTGAGTTGTCGGTAGATGTATAAACTGTGAGTTGTCGGTAGATGTATAAACTGTGAGTTGTCGGTAGACGTATAAACTGTGAGTTGTCGGTAGACGTATAAACTGTGAGTTGTCGGTAGACGTATAAACTGTGAGTTGTCGGTAGACGTATAAACTGTGAGTTGTCGGTAGATGTATAAACTGTGAGTTGTCGGTAGACGTATAAACTGTGAGTTGTCGGTAGATGTATAAACTGTGAGTTGTCGGTAGATGTATAAACTGTGAGTTGTCGGTAGATGTATAAACTGTGAGTTGTCGGTAGACGTATAAACTGTGAGTTGTCGGTAGATGTATAAACTGTGAGTTGTCGGTAGATGTATAAACTGTGAGTTGTCGGTAGATGTATAAACTGTGAGTTGTCGGTAGACGTATAAACTGTGAGTTGTCGGTAGACGTATAAACTGTGAGTTGTCGGTAGACGTATAAACTGACGGACAGGTTAATACAGAATTTGTTTTAAAGAATATTGGTTTGGTTTGATTTTAAGGACTATCTTCATTGCACACGGACAACTCCATCAGTGCTCCGATCTCCTCCCTTAGATCACACAAGGAGGATTTCAGCACAGTGCACAAACTCCGTAACACCGGCGAGAATCCCAATGTATGTATATATAGGAATCACACATTCTATAAATATTTTTGTTTTGGGCAGGTTTCTAGTTTTTACATTTTTGCCAGGGCAGCGGCCTGATAAGCCTACTCATTACGATTTCCAACTGCCGTGGGATTTGTAACGTGCGCAACTTGCACACGGGACCTCCTATTTTTTCGCCCTTATCCGAGAAGGTTAGGCATCCGATCTCACTACCCAGGAGACCGGGAGGGGGGGGGGGGGGGGGGGGGGTATGACCACTGGTTCTGAAAAAAATGTCCATAAATTATATTCCCTCAACTGGTAATCGAACCTGGTACCTCTAAAGCTCGAGGCGTACCTCTTAGCCACTCCGATACCTAAAGAATATTAAAATGAACGAAATATGATGGACGTTGTATGCACTAACCAGTCCTTAGAAAGCGCGCTCTTGTCAAATTTGCTTCTCAAATCAACAGGTCTAATTGATCTTCGCACTGAGAGGGAGCGGGAAGAATGCTCACCACTAAACAATAAGACGACTGTCTAGGCAGAAACACCGCTACTGGATGTGAGTCAGACATATACCTTGACAGCAGCGTAGACTAGAGGTGGGCAAATCGACGCACTTCGCTGTTTCGAGACAGTCGGCTCACTGATTTAAACTGTGTCGAAACAGTGTGTCGACACAACGGCACAATTGCCCGCATCGGGGAGAAAGAAGTCTCTAATAGACAGTACCGTATACATTACTATACATGAACTGTTTTTACTTGCGCGCTTCTGTCGTGTGTGAAAATCTATGGCATTTCGTGTGACCACAATTCAATATTTTTACACAAGTCTTCATTATGATGAAATAAAACGGAGATATGATGATAGCTGCAGTATATGTGAAAATAATAAAAAACAACAATAATAATAACAGTAATAATAACACATGATTTCAAATTAGAGTAAGCTAGTTTTGGTAGACAATGATTCAAATCCACACCGAGTACACAGATATCAGCAAAGCTAATAAAGTGTCCATTACATTTATACGAACACACGGACACTTTCAACTTTAACATAGTGCCTAAAACATTAACAACTGCAGCACTGACACAATTTCCAGTGTCTATAACTTCTCAGCAAAAACAATATCACTTGTAAAATCAAGTCATCATAACACATCCCTGAAAAATATGACATGTTTCATATTCCATACTAATGTTCCGAACGGTTGATTCAAATTTTACAAAGGCTCACGGAAGGCGAGACGATGAGACAGTGTGTCTCTGCAAAACAGTGAGGCAGACGGAACTGAAACGGTAACTGTGTCGAAACAAACAAGCTGGGAGTGTCGAATCGCTCGGACTCTGTGCAGTTTCGAAGCATTGTTTCGACACATACACACAGTAGCCATCTCTAGCGTAGACACAGTTGGAGGGACAGACAATGGTGTCGAAATGAGAGTGCAAGAGGCGGGAGAAGCTTTCACTGCATTGGGAGGTGTATGGAGGTTATAATGTCCAACACAAAGATCAGTGTTTGCGATTCAGATGTCGGGTAGGTCCTGTTGTGTGGCTGCGGGGCATGGAGACCAGCAGGAGCGGTGGTCAAGAAGATGCAGACTTTCGTGGATAGGTGCTTACATGGATTGGAGGGATTGGTGTGGTGTGACGGGATCACAACTCCGCCTAGGCCGGTCCCAAGCCCGGCTGAAAAAGGAGGAGGGTGGCCTGCATGGAGGCAGCCCCTCCACCATGCAAAGGCACAACAGGCCAATCACCTGTTTGCTTTAAACTTTTGATTATGAGAACTACAAGAGAGAAAACCGGACTGATTCTAAAGGCGACGAATGGAACGGACTACGACGTATGGAACTTGGAACACAAGAAGTATAAATGGGAAAGAAGAGGAGCTGGTGGAAGAGATGAGGAAAGCAAAACTAGAAATCCTGGCTATAACGGAAACAAAGAAAAAAGGACAAGGAGTCATGGATCTCGTTGGCGACACGCTGCTCTACAGTGGTGTACCCACATCTGAAAGAGCTAAAGGGGGCGTGGGTTGCATTGTGGCCAAAAACCAGAAAGATAGTATCAAGGGATGGAACTTTGTCTCGGAGCGCATTATGGTTGTAAAACTAAAGAAGGAGGAGAAACTATAGTCAACCTGGTCATAGTGTATGGGCCAAATGAGGATGAGAGAGCAGAGGTCACGGAGGAATTCTTCGAGCTGCTTCAAAGGACAGTGGATGACTGCCTAGATGAAATTATCATGCTCGAAGATTTCAATGCCAGAGTTGGAAATGATCATGCTAGATGGGGTGGAGTTATCAAAAGATATGGAGAATATACTCTCAATGACAATGGAAAGCGACTCCTTAGATTCTGCAGTGAGCAGAATCTGATCATTACAAACACAAACTTCCTTTATAAGCGCATACATGCATACACTAGATGTGAACCAACAAAGAATGAGAAGTCAGTGATCGACTATGCCATTGTTAGGAGGAGCTCATTCAAATATGCCCGGGATGCTAGAGCCTGGAGGCCCCCTCCAGAGATGGGAAGTGATCACTACCTGCTTACAATCAAAAGAACAACTGAAAGAGTTGCTCAGCCTAGGAGCTGCCCAACATCAAGCAAGAAAATAAGTAAACGAACGGGAGAAATGAGCATTAAGACCTACAAGCTGAGAGAGCCAGAAATTAAGACCAGATATCAGAGGCTTATTGCTGCAGCGGTGAACAACACTGAAGAACAACCTGATGACTTGGAAACCCTCTGGCTGAAATTCAAGAACATCATAAAGACAGCTGCCGCAGAGGCATGTGGTGATGTCCGACTTGGGAACAAGAGAAAGAGAACACCTTGGTGGACAGAGGAAGTCAAAGAGAAAATAAGAGAGAAGAAAATGGCATGGAAACAATACATAGGAGCTAAAAACACAACAGGACAAATGGAGAAATATAGAGAATATGTGACACTCAGAACAGAAGCAAAGAACAAGGTGCTAGCAGCAAAACAGAAGTCCTGGGAAGAATTTGGAGAAAAGCTAGAAAAAGATGCGCAAGAAAATCAGAAATTGTTCTGTAAGACTCTAAAGAACATGAGGAAGGAAAAACAATGCCCTCTCAAATTTATAAAGGACAAGCAAGGCAAATTGCTTACTGCCGTGAAGGAAGTAATGGAAAGATGGAAAGAATATTTCTCAGAACTCCTGAATGGTGACCATGGTGAAGCATCAGAAATGATAACCACTAGCACAGAAGAGAAAACCAATGATGGTGAAGATGACATAAAGATGGAAGAACCGAAGGCAGCACTGGAGAAAATCAAGATGGGCAAAGCAGCAGGGCATGATGGTATAACACCAGAAATGGTTAAGTACATGGGAGCATCAGGCGACATATTACTCTTAAGCGTCCTACAGGCAGCGTGGTGCAACAAGACCATACCAAAGGATTGGGAGATTGCCATCATAACACCAATTTTCAAAAAGGGTGACAATCGACAGTGTGAAAACCATAGAGGCATATCCCTTCTCAGTTTCTCTGGTAAAATCTACTCTAGAATCCTAGAGCAGAGACTCCGAAGCCTTGCTGAGCCACAATTGGATGAGGTCCAGTGCGGATTCCGAGCAAACCGAAGTACTCAAGACCTCATCTTCACACTCAGACAGCTGAGTGAAAAGGCCCTTGAGTATATGAGTGAGATCCATCTTTGTTTCATAGATTTGGAAAAGGCGTATGACAGGGTTCTGTGATAAACGAGCGCCAAGGCCTTATAGCTCTTTCTTTTCCTAAATCTCGTATGTTATTTTCTCCCACATTTGTGCTCTTTCATCCCACATTTGCTATTTCATCGTTTTGATTACTCGCGACCGGTATCTAGAGAACCGCATTTGTTGTTTCATCGGTGGTAAAATAAAGTCTTTTGATTGAGTCCCCATACCTGACATCATCGTTTGAAGTCCACATTGCATCGTGATAGATCTGGTGAAAACACATCTGGTCATCCAAATCAGACATCTGGGCATTATACAATTTCTTTGGACTGTTGTTATTTTTGTTGCCCGGCCGCTGTCCAGACAAGCGACGGGTCACCACATTGGACGCCCAGCTTGGCCAGGTGAAAACGTCTCATGCTGTTTAAACCAACCGGCATGTAAATCAATAGGCGGCGCCACAGAGGGGACAGGTTAGCATGCTGGCGACAATGGACAGAGGTAACCAAGATTGCCGCCAACACACGGAGCGATAGACAATCAGAGAGTAATGTGACAGCACTTTTGCATTGGCCAGCCAATTATCTCAATACCTGTTTCTCAGGCAAGCCAGGCAACGAAAGTTGGTCGTGAATTACCCAACCCACTTTTGGACTGACAGGGGACAAGAGCGATCCTGGGAATGAGTGACCAGAGGGTCTCTTAGGTATTGGTTGTATGGGCGGAGTTGTACGTCACCGGTCCAAGGAACCCACATTGGACTTCTAGAGATATAATATACCGCATAGCTCGCTAGAGAGAGGAGTCCAGTTTTTACATTGTGAGGTGAGATTAAATCCCTAACACGCCTAGCCTATATACACGTGTTTATTCAGAGTGGATAATAATTCATTTCTGTGGTGAATTGTGTTCTTAAAGGATTTTGCGAAGAGAAAAGAAGGTTAGTAGATCTTACACAGATTATTAATACATTTTCTTATTCTTTGTTTAGTTTAACCTCACAGCTAAATGTGCGAGAGATAGAGTTTCAATTAATTCTTTTCATAACTGATTAATAAAATCAGAAGATTTTCCTAGAAGATGATAGGATGATAGGAGGTGATTAATAGTTCATACTTCACCTTCATCATCATCACAATCTCCCTTGCGCACACACTCTCATGCACAAGATATTTAACATCATTAGAATTGAACTAAGAGAGAGATCAATAATGAGCAGTAGTATAAATGAAAGTCAACTAGTGATGTTGTGTGAAAACTTACGAAGACTTTTGTGTGTCTTCAGTTCATCAGAAGTATGAGTCTACACGCAACGTGTCTGACGTCTAACCAGAAATAAGTTATCAAAAAACGGACATTTGGCTAGCAGAATTCGCCATAGGACATCTTTCATTCCTCAATTAAAAAGGAATATTGTCTCACCCAGAATTCAGAAGGTGGACGCAGCATTTTTCGTCACCATATACTGCTGGCTCACAAGTTCAATACATAGTTATCACAAGTTCAAATCACTCGAAAGTTTATTATCCGAAGTCAAGCTAAAGAGCTCAAAAGTGGAATCTCATATTTATACCAAGTGCAACACACGCTTAAGCAAATTCTATGAAGCAGACTCTAAAGTATATTTTATGAATCACGACTACATACTGTTACGTGCAGTCTTTGATATCTTACAATATTATACATTGGTATTCTTGTTATCTTCGCAAATATTTTGAAAGCAAAATAGTGCTTAAGGGAAAGTCATTATTGAGTTACTTCCCTTGAAAGTTGTGTCGGCTCTTTCGATCAAACTCCGCGGATAAATCCATTTTACTGCGATTTATTCGTTGTTTGGGTAATAATAGATTGTTCTTGCTTCAGAATATCTATGGCCTGAATTTATGTGTATTGTTTGTCTGAGTAGGACGAGTCTGTCTTATATCTGTATATCTTTACATATCTAAGTCGAACTATATGTTCTGTTGTCTCTAGAGAGGTCGAAGGCTATTCGGCGGATGTGTCGCTAGAGTGTGGTGTGATTTGGCTTCGTCCTGATAGGGACTGTGTGTTTTCCATGTCGGCCTGTCGCCGGGGAAAAAGTGATCTCAGTATTTGTGGGGAAGGTGATAGTCGTCTAAACCTATCGTGTATGCTTTACCCCAGTGTTTGTTCGTATTGCCAAGGAATGGCAGTTTCATATTTCCTATACCAAGGTAATCAAAGATACTCTTATGAACTCTCGATCGAAGCCACCATTTTCGATAGTTACGATTTGAATGTCTAAGAGAATATATTTGACTCGATGAAAACGACTTCGATTCCTAGCAGCACTATATCCTGTAGATTGCAGTCAATTGTTCATGATCAAATCTACAGAGCAATGAAATGTTTTATGAATGACTAACTTTAGGACAGATTCATTATCTGTATCCAAACGTGAGTGACAGCTCACGAGTGAAGCCATCTTGGAACCAAAACATGTAGTGACTTTCAAGAAGAGAAAAGGGATGCCCGTATTATCGCTTGATCAGTCCAGAGATCACTGCTACACATGAGAACCCATTGCTAGCGGTTCAATATTATTATATGGAAAAATATGTGCTGAACATTATGTTGAAGAATCGTCGCTAGACGAGATTAGGTTTAGAAGCCATCTGAAATATTGTTTATAAGCTGACGTGCTCAGTCAGTGAAGTCAGATGATATATGTATGGGCGATACTGAGTGCTTGGCTACTGACAGTCCATTATACAATTATTCTACATGAGTGCCCATGTAACATTGCAAGACCATTTGTCCACTGTACTATGATGTATTATGGCAACCTGTGATTTGTCACTATCTGTGCTGTCGAGTGTGTACGTCCAATTAAACTTTAGAAAAGGTACACAGTCGTTGGTGTCGATGACTTCCAGCCATACATGAGTGTGAGAAAAGAACATTTTTTGTCAACACCACGAACCTTTATCATCATTCGCACATTATACACTCAATCCATGTCTACACACCACTGCGTAGGTCAAGTTGACATTCCATACACTACAGTGGAGCAAACAACACCATAGAGATCTTATCAACTGATGATGATGATGATGTCTGCTTCCATCCACTTATATCTATCTTTTGGTGGATATCATTAACGGGAATAAAAATCCAACGTTATCAACTTTATCAACCTTATCACATACGCAAGATAATGAGTCTACATATCACTAACATTTCGTGAAGATATCCAGTCTGGCCAGTACCCTCGGGAGATTAGACAACAAACTTTTTGTTTCATAAGACAGCTATTAACTGTTGATCAACACTACATAAATATACTCAAACAGTGAAGATATATATATATATATATATATATATATATATATATATATATATATATATATATATATATATATATATATATATATATAGTAATGAATTTACCGTGATACAACGTTAAAATATCTCCAATTATAAAGATAACATGTAGGGATAAAAATAATGCGTAAGATACTAGGAGACATGCTCGCCCATGCCCGCATTTCCTACCGCCATTCAAACTAACTAGTTAAACATGCAGACGAAACGGTACCCTTGTAGACGGGAGGGAAACGGAGATATAAAAAAGGAAAAATATGACTGAACACGTGTTTGAATCTAGAAAGGCTAAAAGACGCAAGTTGTAGTTTAAGGAAAAAAATTCACGTCACTAGTTAACACAATGTAAGGAAATGGACAGAAAAGACCTTAGCTCTTATTCGAAACAGTCATTTCTTGGACGTTTTACGATACTTGGTTGTTTTATTTGAATTCAGCGGCAAACGCCGTGGAGAAGGTTCGAAAACAAATTTCAAAAACTAACCTTGAGAAAAAATATGTTTTTTCTTAATAATGAAGTTATGAATATAAAACCTAGCTAGTTTGATAGCCCATCTTGAGCAGAGAAATAATATACGTTTAATTATACAGACGGACAGATAACAAGGAAGATATTGACAAAAGACTGTATTGTTCATATCAGACTAGCGACAGTATTGTTGTGCATACTTTCACTAAAGTTTCAAATTTTCGTCCTTGAGACACGGAAATGCAAAAATCAAGCTGTAATGAACGAGAGGGGGAAGGTTGGAGAATTGTAGCTAAAAATAACTTAGGATGCAGATTTGTGTAGGTTTTGCGTGTAGTTGGTCCAAGAAACAAGTGTGTTTTGTGAAAAACCAAGTAGAGACAGACGGACCAACAGACAATAATACATACTTGACTGAGATCTGACTGAAATTTGACTTTTGGTTTGAAGATTTGAAAAAGTTAGAGGGGAAGTCTGTGATTGGACAAATGTATTCATATTAGCGGGATAGAGACACGCATTTTTGCCATTTTATATAAGTCTGTCCAAGGGACACAGTCAGTATTTACCAGTGGTGTTTTCCCAGAAGATATTACATACAATTTAGTGGGACGCCATACTATAGCCAGCAGCTCAGCTGAGTTTTGCTAGTAGTAACTGTGTTCTCAATTCTGAATTCTGGTAAGAATGAAAGCATTTATCTTGTATATTTTAATATTTTGAGTGATTGATACTGCCATATCATATAAAATGATTACGACAAGTAAGTGCTTGCTCTAGGTCCCCAGCCGCAGTTCAGGGTCTAGAGACAAACAAAAAATATATGGACGCCTAACTAAGACTATGGAAGGCGGATCAATTATTGAGATCAGTGGGAACATATCACCTATCTTATTGAATAAAAGGAAACTATTGAACATATCTCAGATGCAATGCAGTCTTGGGGAACTGGTACTATATGAAAACAACTGGGTAAGATGTGCTATGTTGGTCAGAGAGATCTGACCCATTCTGTGTAATGTCGTTGTGTTGTGTCGTGTGTAAGAGTGGCGCAGTGGATAGATTACTGACACATGGCACAAATTTTGTTTCAGAATTGTGAGTTTCTGTTTTGGCACTAAAGGTAGTGCCAAATACTTATGCAAGAATACACTAGCAGATGTGTGTGCCACCTAACGTTTGTGTCGGTGCAGCCAAACCTTGTATTCCAGCTACAGAGAGGAGTGGGCCACAGGAATCTTGAATCAGATCGTCACAGACGAGATAAGTGAATACGTGGTCTGCTGAAGATTCACCAGTATTCACTACTATTCACAACTATTTATAAATATTTCCCCATCAAATATAGACTTAATTCTTGGGAAATATAACATTTAACTACAGTCTATAAGTCAATGGACATAGCTTGTTGTAGTCACAGAGTGGGAGTGATGACACCACCCCAACAGCACATCCAGTAATAGTTCTCCCAGAGACAGTATAGACATTATTAATATTAACCAGTCTTATAAAATACATATGTACACAAATTCCATTTTATTATGCCATATATTTATGCATTCCATTTATAACTCCATAACATTTCATATGTTCTGACCAAAATAAAACATTGGTTCAGAACTAATAAATTTAGAAAAAATTTTAATATTGAAACTAAAACAATAACGTATGACAACTTGGGACATTTTATGAATACATGTGAATCATCGTATCCATGAGAAGCATTTAGAGACACATGGGCTGTGTAGATTACTCACCATTTTGGTAACACGTATCATATCACATCATCATCATTTCGCTTTACACCAGTTCATTCTTAATTAACTATTACTTAATTAACTGCAATTTTAATATCTCATCTGTGTGTTTTGTGTGAATCGTCTTTTACCACCATCACGTTCTAACCATTACTAACCCTATATGTGTGGATATTTAATTAATAAACCCAACAATCGTTTGATCATTATCTAGTTTGTTAATGTATCATTCGTGCTGTCGGTGTTAAATATTCACATATAGGAACACTTCTCTACTCAGATGAGGTTGGGGGCTTTTTCTGTTACGGGATCTAAGGGCGGAAGCTAAGGTCGTGGGGAAATAGAACTCTTTCCATAATTAATTAGAAAACACTGTCCAGTGGAAAGCATTCGCATTCCCGTCTTCTTGTCCCTATCTCGAATAGGTCTTTATTCTTTCTTAACGAGCCAATTTCTAGAGACCTTCTACCTAATATCTCATAGGCTATTCCTGGCAAAAACTACTGTCGTAGTTGCCCCAATACGCACCACACGACAGGTTCCCTGAAGCAAACTTTCGGACTGTTTGGCAAGGAAGAACATTCCAGCACCTCTGATTCATGCTATACAGAGCTTCTACAAGTCTTGCAGAAATTATGTGAGGACAGCAAACCATAAGTCAGAAGAGTTCAGGAACACCACTGGTGTAAGACAAGGTGATATCCTGTCACCTTATCTTTTCATACTTCTCATGGACGATGTCATCAAGGCATGTAAGGAGAGAACAAGAAAGTATTCAGTAGCGTACTTGAAGATGAGACAGGTCTGTATTTCAGAGCTGGCATTTGCTGATGATGTTGCCCTGATTGCTAAATCAGAGGCACATCTCCAATCCAACCTGCAAGTCTGGAAAGAAGAGCTGGAGAAGAGAGGGATGGTCATAAGCAGCTCTAAAACAAAATCCATGGTTATATCACGAGAAGAAAGAAGACATCAGATTAAGCTGGGAGAACAGGTCCTGGAGCAGGTCGACCACTTTAAATATCTCGGAGCTATTATAGACCGAAAGGGAGGCATCAAAGAAGAGTTGGCCACTCGAAAAGCAGCAGCTGGGAGACTTTTTCAGGCCATAAATCGAGGATTCCTCAGCAAGAGAGAGGTTGGTAAGAGAACGAAGATGGCAGTATACCGCTCTACCTATGTCCCAGTCTTGACATATGGATGCGAGTCATGGGCAATGACTACAACCCACAAAAGCCAGATCCAAACCTCAGAAATGAGGTATCTGAGGAAGGTGGTTGAAGTAACAAGAAGAGACATGGTCCGCAACCAGACGATACGTCAAGGCCTAAAATCCCACCCCCTGCAGACCCAAGTTGAACAGTCCCAACTAAGATGGTGTGGCCATGTCTGCAGAATGGGAGAAGATCGGCTACCCCGACAAGCATGGGAAACAAAGAGCCAGAGATCCAGACCCCCAGGACGACCCAGAGTCCGCTGGAAGGACAACATTAGACAATCTTTGAAGGATCGATGACTAGAATGGAACCAGGCCAGGAAGAAGACAGCCGATAGGATAGTCTGACGCTCTCTCTTCCAAACCTCTACACCTCACGGTAGAAGAGGAACGACTAAGTAAGTAAGTGACGGGATCACTCTTGTGGAGCTCATGACGGGATCTAGACAGGAGCCGGTGGAACAGGAGATGGTATGAGGACGCTGGAGATAGGCGGAACACGCGTTAAAAAATATGTTGGTAGCGTGTTTCGGACGGTTATATGTAACTTAAAAAATATGTTGATAGCGTGTTTCGGACGGTTATATATAACTTAAAAAATATGTTGGTAGCGTTTTTCGGACGGTTATACATAAGTTAAAAAATATGTTGGTAGCGTGCTTCGGACGGTTATATATAACTTAAAAAATATGTTGATAGCTTGTTTCGGACGGTTATATATAACTTAAAAAATATGTTGGTAGCGTGTTTCGGACGGTTATATATAACTTAAAAAATATGTTGGTAGCGTGTTTCGGACGGTTATATATAACTTAAAAAATATGTTGGTAGCGTGTTTCGGACGGTTATATATTATTTAAAAAATATGTTGGTAGCGTATTTCGGACGGTTATATATGTAACTTAAAATATGTTATGGAATCAGTTTTACAAACTGACGCATACATAAAACACAGGTCGTTTCGGTATTCACCCTTCATCAGCCACATTCACAAACAGGCGACACAGATAAATGTAGACAGGTCAATAGACAAAGACAATGGACACTGTAAATAAGTCTGCAAAAATGAATGAAACAACGATATGATGTGTGATGTATGATGTGTGATGTGTGATGCAGAAAGATAAAAACACATTATGAAAATATAAAATAATGTAACAAAGTCAAATAATATCCTGTAGAGTTATACGCTGACAACGTAGATAAAATCTTGCCAAGGAAGTGACGTATTAGCACACAAATACGAAAATAGAATACGAAACGAAATATATGCAACAAAAAATAAAAATTGTGAAAAAGTGGGAAAACAGAAGTTGGAAATCACCATATAAAAGAATTTATGCGAACCTTGCGGTTCTTTGTACTTTTGTTGAAGGCCCGTGTTCCTGTGGCAGTTGAAAGGTAAAGAAGTAAAGCAAAAGTCAATTACCTGTCAGGTATTTCTTCTTTACCTAATCATACATTATTTTTTACTCGAAAATATATGGCCGCACTTCGGAACTGTGTATTAGGACAGGTACTCCAACACCCAAGTCTATTATTTCCTGACGAAAAAAAGTCAATATGGAAAACACCAACTGGGGTTGTGTTTTAATTTCTCGTGAGAGTCGCTAGTGTGCAGGCATTAAGTTTATATGGCAATTTCCCGCGTATGGTTGTTACTCGGTGTGAAACAAACACATATGGATTGATTGGAGGAGTGACAGAGCTCCAGCACGACAGGGCTATTGTTAGAGTTGTGACAAATAAACTGTATGACTATGTGTATGTTATTTATATCTGGTCATTTATGATATTTTGGTTGGTTTCGTGTTAAGGACTGTCTTCATTGCACACGGACAACTCCATCAGTGCTCCGATCTCCTCCCTTAGATCATACAAGGAGGATCTCAGCACAGTGCACGAACTCCGTAGCACCATCGAGAATCCCAGTGTGTTTATATAGGAATCACACATTCTATAAATATTTTTATGGTGGGTAGTTTTCTAATTTTTAAATTTTGCCAGGGCAGCTGCCCGATAGGCCGTGGGATTTTTAACGTGCGCAACTTGCACACGGGACCTCCTATTTTTCGCCCTTATCCGAGAAGGTTAGGCGTCCGATCACTACCCAGGAGACCAGGGGGAAGTATGGCATCATTAGGACCATTGGTTCTGATCCATGAATTATATTCCCTCAACTGGGAATCGAACCCGGTACCTATAGAACTCGAAGCGGACGCCATACCTCTTAGCCACTTCGACTCCCAGGTATGATATTTTACAACGTCATAATATAAAACTTTCTCTCGTTCTGTGTCTCTCTGTCTCTAACTGTCTGTCTCTGTCTGTCTGTCTGTTTGTCTGTCTGTCTGTATGTCTCTCTCTCTGTCTCTCTGTCTCTCTGTCTCTCTCTGTCTCTCTCTGTCTGTCTGTCTCTCTCTCTCTCCAACACATATATCAAGTGTGTATCTCGCAAATATGTGTCAGGAGTGACCAGTTATAACTATTCCTGGTAGGACATTAATAATACTTAGGTCTGTAACTACTCTATTCTACAACCATTAAGACTCACTCACACCAGCTTGCAATGTGGCACACTAGGGGTGATGTGGTCCGCATCACGCCGGCCGCCTTAACCTTCCCAGAAGTTGCTCTGGTACCCAATTCTTTAATATTAGACAAACATAAAGGTATGTTTTCAGGCACTCGTAAGAAATAAAGAAGTAGAACACTTGGACAACAGAAAAACAACAGACGTGAGTGGCTTACCCAGGGTTCGAACCCCGTACCTTCCGTACGACAACTCCGCCTAGCTATCAAGCGAATCACACTGACCCCACGGCCAGCTAGGCATCCCCAAAAAAAGATGCTTTACTGGCTATTTATCAGTAAGAAACACAAGATAACACCGGAAGTATACAGTGGGCAACTCAGCCCCTTAATGACGCAATCACTTCTGTTGTTCCTCTATTAACAGTATGTGTCAGTCCAAACAAGACAAAGACCTTGATACTGGGTCCAGTAAATAGTAGAAGACTAAAGGACAATAGTATAGAACAGTGGGTAGGTTTCTGGTATTGTATGAACATAAATAACACATAAGGAAGGGAAACCCGAGGCCTGTAAACAATTCTTGAGGCTGGGTCGACCCCCGAGCCGTTTGCAGTCTAAGCAGTCCGACCTCAACTGGGGATCAAACCATGGACCACCGAGCTAGGTAGCCAGTGCACTAACCACTGTACTACCGCGGCTCTGCTTGCTTTGTAGGTCAGCCCTAAAGTGTGAAGAAATATTTCCCTGTTGACAGTTTAATGTTGTCTGAGAGATATCATCATCATGTAGCATGTCCTTTGCAGAACGTCGCTCTCATCACAGCCCGCCTGAAAGACTCTCGATCTCTAGCCAGCCCTCCTGCCTCCTCCAATGTCATGTTCAAGGTGTCTTCAATGTCCTGTGTCCACCGTCGTCTTGGTCGGCCCCTGCCTCTCCTTCCAGGTACCATACCCTCCATCACTGCTCTCTCTAAGCCACTATGGCGTTTAATGTGGCCAAAATATTTCAGTTTCCGGGACAGGATATTGTTTATGAGCCAGTTTTCCTCGATGTTCAGGTCGTGTAGGATGTCTATATTTTTCTTCTTCTTGGTCCAAGATATTCTGAGAATTGTTCTGTAACACTTTGCTTCGAAAGATTCGATTTTTTTCTTTAATGTTTGAGTAATGGTCCATGATTCACATCCATATGTTGCTACCGGAAAGATGCACGTTCTCAGAAGTTTTACTTTTATTAATTTGCTGGTGTTATGCCATAGGTTCTTCATTTTATTTAACCTCTGCACTGCTTTGGCCAGTCTCCTTCTGACCTCTTTTGAGCAGTCTCCATTGTTGTTAATTATGGAGCCAAGATATTCAAAATTTGTGACATTTTCAATTTCCTCATCATTGATGGTAATTTTTGGTTGGCATCTTGTTTTGTCTGTGGACATTATCTTTGTTTTTTTTTGGGGTTTTTTTTTGTGTTCAGAAAAAGGTTCTGATCCTCACTGTGTCTTTTGACAGACAGGATTAACTGTTCTAGTCCCTTGGCACTGTTTGAAAGAATAACTGTGTCATCTGCGTATCTGAGTTCTGGGATCGCATTTCCACCAATTGTGAACGGATCGCAATGTTCACATTCTTGGTCACTCCGACCATTTCTCATTATATTTTCTGCATAGATGTTCTGAGAGATATACTCCATTTTAATGTGCAATATCAGGATCGGCGCGGCGAAAGAGAATCTTGTTTATAACATGCCGGAGTTCAGTGTCCAACCGAGCAGAGAATTCTTCCACTGTAGACACAAGTTACACAGCTGCGGTTATTCGATCCACCATTGTGGCGCGAACTCACCGACGTTCTGTACTTTGAAAGGAAATTGACAAGACAAAAAAAATTTTGTGCGTGTATGCTTTAATTTCTACTTCCTGTGAAGTTCTATTTTGATTATTAAAAAAAAAAAAAAATACAAAAAATGTTCCACGTAAAAAAATCACTCAAAAGCAAACGATACATTTTTCATACTTCTTTTGCATATAATAAATAATGATGCCTCGGCATGATTACTAAGCCATGGTTGGTTTGTGTTCTATTTGGTGGAATGCTTCATTAATATTTTTTATCAAGTATTTTAAGTATCGACTGATTAAAAATAACTGGCCAGTCGAGATGACCTCTTGCTTGACACATTCACTGGACAGTTATTTTTATAATTCTGCCTCGTTTTGACGAGGTTCAATCTAGACCAGTGTTGCCACCCTAAATTTTGAAAAAAACCTTGGTGGTACATCTGTGTGTTACCGGCGCCCGAAAGGGGAGCAAAGAATAGTAACACTGCTCCCTGCCATGCATGTCGTAGAAAGCGACTAAGGAGGGTTGGGCATGGGGCTGGTTACCCCATCCTGTAAAAAATTTAAACCACAAAAAACTTCAACAAGCATGGACAAGATGGTACATGAAAATAAACTCCTAGATACACCTAGAGTTTTAATTTCGGGCTACTTTTGGGTGACTTCGGCTACTTTAGGCAGTTTTATTTGGGTTACTTTGGTCTATTTTTGGGCTACCTTGTTCGAAAAACCGAAAGTTGATCTAGTAGGCGTTCTTCAACTAATGAGGGAAATTGACATCTGGACGGGACAAAAAATCCTAGATCTAGGTGAATCCACCTAGGAGTGGCAACACTGAACTATACATAGTCCGTTAGTTATACATGGGATCGTTACTCATTTTTTTTTCAATACCCCTTCTGGAGCTCAAAGTGAGGTCTATTGACTTTATTGAGTCATCATCATCATCAGTTGCCATCTCCACAACGGAGGTTGGCTGTAATGGATCTCCAACGTCTTCTGTCTCTTGTCTTGGTGGTACACTCTGATAGACTCTTTCCCGTCCATCTCTTGATGTTATCTTCCCACTTATAGCGCTGTCTTCCCCTTGCACGTTTACCTTCAACTCTCCCTTCTGTTATGGTCTTCTGCAAGGTGTTATGCCTTTTTATGTGGCCAAAGTATTTTAGCTGCCGAACTTTGACCTCTCTCATTAGTTCTCTTTTCATACCTAGATTTTCTAGGACCTCCTTATTTGTTTTCATCTCTTTCCATGAGATACGCCCCATTCTTCTATATATCCACATTTCAAGAGCCTCAATTCTTTCTTCCAAATGCTTATTCATCGTCCATGTTTCTGCACCATACAGAAATGCAGAATATATATAACACTTTATGATTCTCAGTTTTAATTTATGAGATAACTGTTTGGATGTCAGTATATGTTTCATGTTGTTGAATGTAGCTTTGGCCATTCCTATTCTCTTCTTGATTTCTGTTTCACATCTGCCATCTTCTGTTATTATATGACCAAGATATACGTAGCTCTTGACTTGTTCCAGGATTTTCCCATTTACGCTTATCTTTAATGTGGGTTTATCGTCTGTTTTGCTAATTATCATAGTTTTAGTTTTCTCAATATTAATGTCGAGTCCATATTCATGACTTATACTGTTCACTTGCTTCACTAGTTCTTGTAACTCCTGTTCGCTTTCAGCTAACAACACGGTATCATCTGCATATCTAAGGTTGTTTATTGATCTTCCACTGATGTTCAGTCCTGGTATTTCCTGTATCTGTTTGAAAATTTTTTCGGTGTATAAATTAAATAGGCAGGGGGACAGCACACAACCTTGTCTGACACCTCTTTTTATGTCTATGTATGGTGAATAATTCCTTCCCGATCTTACTGTGGCAGTTTGCTCCCAATAAAGGTTACTGAGTATTCTTATATCTTTTCCATCAATACCTATGTCTTTGAGGCATTCAATTATTTTCTCATGATGGATTCTGTCAAAAGCCTTCCTATAGTCAATGAAGCACATATACATACTTTTTTGGACCTCTGTATATTTTTCTGCTAATCTTCTTAGGCAAAATATTGCCTCTCTTGTTCCACTGTTCCGTCTAAAACCAAACTGTTCTTCTTGGATTTCGCTGTCTACTTTACTTTTTATTCTTTCCTGTATGATTTTGAGCAGTATCTTAATTGCATGACTCATCAGGCTGATTGTTCTGAAGTCTGAACATTCTGTTGCATTTGGTTTTTTTTGGGCAATGTTATAAAAACTGATGTCTTCATGTCGTGTGGTAAATATCCTGTATTGTATATATCATTGCATATTTCTGTGATTGTATCTATACCAAAGCTCTCCAGAGCTTCTATCATTTCAATGTTTATGTTATCCATGCCTGCTGATCTTCCTTTTTGTATCATATGAATGGCATTCTCTACTTCTGATCTGAGAATGTGTGGGCCTTCATTAGAATCTGGTGATGGTTTTTTACCTCTGTTGTCCTCGAATAGTTCTTTTACGTATTCTGCCCATCTGTTTGATATGTCTTTCTCATCAAGTAATATTACACCATTTTTGTTCTTGATACAGCTTCCTCCTTGTGCAAACCGCGACCGATTTGATAATTTCTTTATTTCTTCATGCATATCTCTTGTCATGTGCTTCGCTTCCAAGTCTTCTATTTCCTTACATTTTGTTTCTATCCACCGTTCTTTTGCTTCTCTACACATAGTACGTATGTCATTGTCTATTGTTTTATATTCTGGAGTATTTTTTGCTTTCTTTCTTTCTGCCATTTTATTCAAGATGTCATCTGTCATCCAAATTTGATTTTTCTTAGACTCCTTTTTAGGTAAATTTGCATTTGCTGATTGTATGCTTGTTTTTAAGCATTCCCATTTTGCGGTTGCTTTTTCTTCTGGGTTTTCTCTTCTATACTGCTCCATGCTTTCTGTCAATAACTGTTGGTATTTATTTTTGACTTCGATTAAATATTTCTGTTTTATATCTGGTTGTTTCAGCGCTGATATTTCTATCTGGGGTTCCTCCTGCCTTCTGTTTCCTGCTCTTTTCAGCTTTATATTTACTTTGATGACAACTGGATTGTGATCTGAATTTATGTCGGCGCCAGGATGTGTCTTTGCACTTGTGACACTGTTCTTAAATCTATGTTTTATCATGATATAGTCGATTTGATTACGTGTTACATCTCCTGGGCTTTTCCATGTGTATAATTTCCTTGGGTGATGTTCAAAAAAGGTGTTACATATGACCAGCTGGTTTTCTTCACAGAACTGGATAAGTCTGTCTCCTCTATCATTTCTTGTCCCTAATCCATACTGTCCTACTATTTTCTTGTATTTTCCTTTTCCTACTTTTGCATTCATATCACCCATTACTATCAACACATCTGTAGATTTGACTGGTTTAAGTGTGTGTTGTAGCTCTTCATAGTATTCTTCTATTTCTTCCTCGCTGTAATCTTTAGTTGGTGCATAAGTTTGTAAGATTGATATGTCGAATGGCTTTGCTCTCATCTTTAGTAACATCATTCTGTCATTGTGTGTCCAGTATCCACATACGTATTTTTCTAACTCCTTCTTTATCAACATTCCTACCCCTCTTTCGTGTTTTTCTCCTCCTGAGTGTATAAGCGTGTACTGGTCTCTTGTTATGTAGCCTGTATCCAAAAGTCTTGCCTCTACAACTCCCAGTATATCGAGTTTCATGTCGGTTGCCTCTAATATAAGATTGTCCAGCTTTCCTTCTCCGTTTAAAGTTCTAACATTCCATGTTCCTATTTTTAGGCTTCTCCTACTAGTTTTTAGGTGGTCTTTCTCAGAATGCTCCCTTTCAACAGAATTTAAGGAACACTCGTCATTATGTACTTCCTTACTCATTAGAGGAGTAAAGTAAAGTAAAGTGTGTAAAATATGTGTGATCTCCAAGGTTGCCACTCAAGTTCTAGAGATAAACCCAGATTTTCTTCTTAAAAAACCCGGAAATACCCAGATTATTTTATGCCTCAAATACACGGGATAGACGATGCTTACACAATCTTTTAGTGCAACTTTAGCACAAATAAGCTGTGTGCTACCAATTTTTATTTCTTCATTTTTTTTTTTTTTATTACCAAAAATTCACAATTATATAAAAATGATTTTATAAACACCCCAATACATAAACTCTTGAAAATTAGATATTTTAACAGTAACATACTTACAGTAGTTACATTAACAAAATGTTCCTCAAATAAAATATAAAATGTTAGTTGTAACTTGTTACTGTTGAAAATTGTCAAGTGTCAGCGACTCGGCATCCATGTCGACAACTTCTCCTTCGTCAAGATCGTATGCATGAATTGACAACGTGGAATCTTGATTGTGGAGTTCCAAAATCTTTGCATATCGCTGCCGACAACGTCCTTCACGCACATCTTCAACCACGCTTTTACTAGGATTAAACTTATGACAAACTCCAATCCTTCAGTTCGCTGTCTGTTAGCCTATCCTCACAAAAAGCCTGCTGATACATGGATTCACTTTTTTACGTAGTGGCTTGTGTGTCGTCATGCTGCTACAACTACCTAGCGTACCTTCATCGTCGCTCATTTTATAATCTTATAATAACAAAAAAAAAAAAAAAAAAAAAAAAAAAAAAACCAATATGCTGTTTATCCGCTTAAGTCTAATATTTAAAAAGAATACTTTAAAACACATCGCAAAAATGACTGAGTATTTTAGATGACAGCCATTAACAGAATTACATGAAATAGATAGCTGATGTAAACGAGTCAAAACACAACGCCATTGATGTGGTTAAAAAGAAGAATTAAATTTAAGTGGAATAAAAAATATATTGCACATAATTTTTTACATTTAATTATAATATACATATAATGTATAATGCTCAGTGCATAGAATATACATACATTGTAAATGTCAATTGTCAAATATAAAAGTTAGTTGCTTATCCTTTACAGGACGTGACAATCAACCCCAGCTTTTATTGGCTGTTTGTGATTTTTCTAGGCAATTTTTTCATTCAGTAGTTTGCCATTGCTTTCTGAACGGTACGGCGCTTATACCATTGTTAAAAATCCACACAAAGCGATCTGCTACCAAACCGCCCGCAGCAGGTTTCGAACCTGGTATATCTGGATTATGAAACTGCGTTCATATCCATTAGGCCACAGACGCCGACATTGTCTAATATACCCAGATTAATGCAGATTTGGAAAAACAAAACCCAGATACCCAGACGGAAGCCAAAAAACCCAGATCTAGTAAAAAAATACCCAGCTGTGGCAACACTGGTGATCTCGGCCCTGGACTTTGATCTTAGCCTAAATGAATAAGACTTTGTAAGGACTAGTAATAATTATGGCGCAGTCATTGGAAAGACTGACAGGTAGCAGAGCCAATCAGTTGTGCAGTCATTTTGGTGAGAAAATTAATCGTTTCTTGCAGCATGAACAAAATGGACTCTTGAAAACCAAATATTTGTTTAAATGAGGCAATATCTTGAATTTTTGCACTAGCGTCCTATTTGTTTGATTCATTTGTATCAGCGAACGCAGATCTTTATATTCTGAGTTGTCGTAAAACATTTGCTTGTTGTCAGAGATAATAGTCGCCCTTGTTTGATGGCGTCTAAGGTTAAGTTGTCTTTCTTTGACCTGAGCAGGTGGTGTTGTGTGTCTTTGGATGCGGATATTCTAAATGCGTGTTAAAACAGAATTTTGTGTTGGTGAAAGGTCTTCTAGCTTTGGTTGTGTGTTTAACAAATTATTAACCGGTAGTTTTGATCACTAGGTAGGTAGACAGACAGAAATACAGACACACATACGCACACTATGTACAGCTAGCTGGACAGAAATACAGACACATATACATACACTATGTACAGCTACATAGACAGAAATACAGACACACATACACACACACACACACTATGTACAGGTAGATAGACAGAAATTCAGACACATACACACACACTATGTACAGCTAGATAGACAGAAATACAGACACACATACACACATACGCACACTATGTACAGCTAGCTGGACAGAAATACAGACACATATACATACACTATGTACAGCTACATAGACAGAAATACAGACACACATACACACACATACACACTATGTACAGGTAGATAGACAGAAATTCAGACTGTGACGATATCATCATCACCATTCTGTACTCCAACCTTCAACAAAGTCGTGCTAAATCTTCCCATCCCGTGCCATCGGCTCAAGGTCTTTCCGTGTCTTCCGCATTTCCTTTCATGTATGCCTCCAGTTCTCTACTTCATGTGTTATTTGGTCCATCTCTTCCTTTCTTACGTTGGGGATTCCAGAACAAGGATTGCCTTGTAATGCTATTAATATGTTTCCTTAGTGTATGCCTTATCCATCGCCAGCGTCTACTTCTCATCTCTTGTTCCACTGGCGCATGTCTGGTTCTTGTCATCTCTTGGTCCATTGGCGCATGTCTGGTTCTTGTCATCTCTTGGTCCACTGGCACATGTCTGGTTCTTGTCATCTCTTGTTCCACTGGCGCATGTCTGGTTCTTGTCATCTCTTGTTCCACTGGCGCATGTCTGGTTCTTGTCGTCTCTTGGTCCATTGGCGCATGTCTGATTCTTGTCATCTCTTGTTCCACTGGCGCATGTCTGGTTCTTGTCATCTCTTGTTCCAATAGCGCATGTCTGGTTCTTGTCATCTCTTGGTCCATTGGCACATGAATGGTTCTTGTCATCTCTTGGTCCACTGGCGCATGTCTGGTTCTTGTCATCAGTTGTACGTTAGTGATCTTGTCATCAATTGTACGTTAATGATCTTGTCATCAGTTGTACATTAGTGATCTTGTCATCAGTTCTACGTTGGTGATCTTGTCATCAGTTCTATGTTAGTGATCTTGTCATCAGTTGTACGCTAGTGATCTTGTCATCAGTTGTACGTTAGTGATCTTGTCATCAGTTGTACGTTAGTGATCTTGTCATCAGTTGTACGTTAGTGATCTTGTCATCAGTTGTACGTTAGTGATCTTGTCATCAGTTCTATGTTAGTGATCTTGTCATCAGTTGTACGTTAGTGATCTTGTCATTAGTTCTACGTTAGTGATCTTGTCATATTCCACGTGAAATAAGGTGCGTAAAGTAAAAGGTCACGTATTACCATATATGGCAATAAGACATACGATGCCTTGCGTACAGATTCGCGAACATGCCGCTAACCTCATATGACAACGTGTGTCAGATGTAACACTTATTACTTTATCAGAAAGTAATCTCTTATCTGTGTCTGTAAATCAGTTGTCTCCCCTTACTCTGGCCTTTATCAGCGCTTAGCAAATACATTGGCGATTTTCGTGGTGCTTGTCGTAAATTTATTTTGAGAGAAAAGAGTCGTAGAAATAGTGGACCGGTTTAGAGTGGAAAATGATGATGGTAAGCTCAGTGATAGAAAATGTAGAGATTTAATAGTTACTTCACAGCGTGCTGGAGGAGAGTAAAGACAGACTTATTTACGACAAATCGTGTCTCTCAATCTTCTCTTTCACTCTCCTGGTCAAACAATTATTTGCCAGTTTTCCAGACTCGCATCTGCGCGCACACCGATTCGGTGTTTTCAAACACACACACGACGTTGATACAAACTATATTAAACGAATAGGGGAAAAGTTGGGCTTTGGGTATATCCAACACACAGAACTAAATGAGTTTATGTGATTTTATTTACTTTAAACATCAATCACTAAAAATATCAGATATTACATAAATTATCATAAGTACACAAATGCAAATAACAAGTTTGGGAGGGGGTGAAGAAGATTGGTATCGACTAAGCCCTTCCCGCTCATTAGACAAAGACAAACCCAGTCCAGAGATAGATAATATCAGGAACACGGGTACGTTAACCTAACAGTAAAGTTAATTACTCTGAAAGAGGTGTTACCAAGTTAGGTATAAGTGATAGAAAAAAAAAACCTGTTCTTCCCAGCTGTTCTTCCCTTTACTAAGCAAATGGAAAGGAGGTGGTTTTAAACAGAGTTAACAAATTATCAACTATCCCACTTAAAGGAACAATGTAGGGTATACAGAAAAGATATATGTTACCAGGTAAGCAAGTTAACAAAATGGTCACACAAAAGAATTAATTTCCTGTCATTCATACTCGCGCTAGCAAAGGCCTTCACTCATCTTGCTCTCACTTACCGATTGTGAAAAAATCTTGCACTCCATAGAATAACACAACAGCAGTTACACCTCAACTAAATGTATGAGTGTTTGTTCAAGTTCTAGCCCCAGATTATCGGGTAGGCGGTCAGCACATAAAAGGATCCCGAAATCGCTGGAAAATGAATCTGTAGTTGTGTCTCTTTTCTTAATAACAGTTTCTATGGGAGGGCACGGTCTCTGATACCGGGGTGAGGATGGTGTGGTCTATTTGACTATGCCGCTGATAACAAAATTCTTACGCGTGCTGGTACACTTTATCCGTGAGGTATGGTTTAAGTCCAGTGAGAAAACTAGTCACATCACTGTTCAGGAAATTATGAATTATCTCTCTGTGTCAGTAAACTAACAAAGCTCGGGCCAGTGTTCTTCTTCCCGTTACGACTTAAGTTGTTTGATGGTGCGTTAAATTTGTCTTTGGGTGTGCTTTCTTTGCTATAAGTTAGATAGCGGAATTCCAAACATAGAATCGCCTCAAAGATTAAAAATTTACACAGTCTCAACAAGTTCTGCGTCAGGGGAACTCTACACACTGTTTATGCTTTGCTTTGCTTAGATTGATTTCTTTATTGCTTTCTTAATGCTGGGATCGCACAGGTTACGATCACTCTGTATGAAAGAAAAAAAAAAGACATGTAATATACCGAAAACAAATAACCTTCTAAAGCGCGAAGAATTTCCCGTTAAGCCTATAATACACTCGAGTATTTAATTATGTATTTAATAAACACTGCGCGAATTCTAGTGGTTAAAAACCCACATCTATAAAACTAGGACTTAACTGAATTTATTAATTATAAATTCCTTCGCGACTTTAAAAGTTAATTTAAGCATCTATTATCTTTTGAAATAATATAATAGATAGATCATTATATTTAAAACTGGAACTCTTGAGATGGTTTAATTAAATAGATTTAAATTAACACAAAATCCCTTGAAATAGAATGACTAGACCACTGATCACTTTACACAATATATATTTTACCGCTTTGCACAGAAATAGAAATCACTGCAAATATATATAAAATCCAGGGGAAAATCTATAACAAGATTTCAATAAAGCTAGTGCTTCTGTAAAGATCTGGCCAGCGAGTGATAACGTGTCTAGTTCTACATGGTCTATTTAGCTAAAATGAAATGTAAGTTGAGTGGGACATGATAAACTTGACAACTTATTTGATCTCACGAACTTTTGGGGATCTGACCGCCAAATCAAGAGAAAAAGCCGCCCCCTGGTCTTCGTATCTCCGTTCGCTGCTGCCCGTTTCGCTTTCCCCCGTTCGCTCGGTTTCGATTGACACCGAGACGCGAAATTAGCGGCAAGCAACTGCGTCTCGTATCAGGGAAAACTACTGTCTTTGATAGCGCCGATAGTCTCCCCTAAGATCCCTCGGTCTGTCTCTTTGATCTCGTCGCTGTATCCTACATGAGTCCCGTGAGAATGCGTTCTGGCAAACGAAAAGTTACAACAAATGTTCAGGGGTTCTAATGTTATGAAAAGCTAAAGGTCCCTTTAAATCATCCATCATATCAGGGAAAATTCACTAGTCAAACTAGACGTACGTCACAATCGTCCCCACTTTTAGACATGAAACCATTTTTCATGTTTTCATTTTTGACAATGGAGGTGACCTGATTGGTGATTTTAGGATGAGTGGTATCTTCAGTTTGCTCTTCTTCCTCTGTAGACCAGTTTCTACTCAGAAAATCAGCCCCGACATTCTGTCTTCCCGGAATATATTCCACTTTGAAAGAATAAACGCTTAGAAGGAGGGCCCAACGCATGATCCTAGCGTTAAATTCTTTATTGGCACCAAGAAATGCTAACGGAGCGTGGTCTGTTTGCACCGTGAAAGATGTACCATAAAGAAACTCATGATGGCGTCTGATACCGTCAATCAGAGCAAGACATTCCCTTTCAACTACGCTGTAGTTCCGTTCCGCTTTATTTAATTTCCGACTGCCATAGGCAACTGGAAATAGCATGTTCAGGTCACTGTCATCGGCTTGAAGCAGTGTTGACCCGATGCCCTGACCTGACGCGTCGACTCTCAGTACAAAAGGTTTCTTGAGGTCAGGCAACCTCAAAATGGGGTATGCAGACAACTGTCCTTTCAAAGTGCTATACGCGTGTTCGCACTTTTGATCCCATATGACCTTATCAGGACAACCTTTCTTTGTGAGGTCAGTCAGAGGTGCCGTCAGTCCGTTGAAGTTCTGGATGTACTTTTGATAGTATGCACATAGCGATATGAAGGAACGTACGTCTTTCTTCGTTCGGGGTCTTTTTGCTGCCACTATTTTCTCCACGTTCTTCTTAATAGGCCAACTGCATCCGTGAGAAATAGTGTGCCCCAGGAAGTCTAACTGTTCAAACCCGATGAGACATTTGCTAGGTCTGGCTGTGAGACCCGTTTCCTGTAGTCTCCTGAGGAGCATAGCAACCGTAGCAATATGTTCTTCATAGGTTTCCGATGCAATTAAGATGTCATCCATGAAATTATGGATATGGGGACTTTGCAAAGGTTCTAGAAGCTTCCTCATCATCCTGGTGAACACTCCTGGTGCGTTATGCAAACCGAACGGCATCACGTTAAATGTGTAATGTCCTTCACTAGTGCTGAAAGCTAACAAAGGTTTAATTTCCTCCTTGACTGGTATTTGATAATAACCTTTACTGAGGTCAATCTTGGAGAAGATCTTAGCTTTGCTGAGCTTGGTGAACAACTCAGAAACAGTTTGGAGAGGTTCGGGCTGGAATTCCGTTACAGCGTTTAGCAACCTGTAATCAATGCACAGCCGAACTTCCTTATTGGGCTTCTGCAACAGCACTACGCTCGAGCTGTAAGGAGATGTAGACTCACTGATAATTCCTGCCTGACGCAGCTTGTCTATTTCTCCGCGAAGTGCATCAGCTTTAGCGTACGGGATGGGGTAAACTCTGGTTTGAACAGGGGTCTCGTTTGTTAATTTCATATCAAATTCAATGAGATTTGTTCGACCAGGTACATCCGTTAAGACTGCACTGTACTGTTTTAGTAGAGCCCTAGTTTCTGTTTGTTGTTCTGGTGAGAGATTGTCGCCGAACTTGACATCTTTAAAGGATTCTGTGGGTTGCAATGGATACTCCATGCAACCATCATCATCTTCCTCGTCTTCCGTTGCTATGGCGACAGCCAGGAGATGCTCGGAGGATGGCACCGGTCTTTCCAAATATTTCTTTAGCAGATTTATGTGGAAGACCTTCTCCTTTCCTTTGATGGAGATCTTGTAGTTGGTACGTGAGATCTTTTTAAGGACGGTAAACGGTCCTTGCCATCCGATGCGAAGTTTATTGCTTCCGGTTGGAAGTAGCAATAGGACTTTCTCCCCTGGTTGTAGTTCTCTCTCTTTTGCAGCTTTGTTGTATCTTTTAGTAATTTTAGCGCGGGCTTTCTTAAGGTTGGTAGTAGCTAGATCCCATCCTAGCTTTAGCCTTTCCTTAAGCTCAGATACATACTTGCTTGCAGAGACGACTGTCTCGTCAGCCTTCTGGTCTGTCAGGGACCGAAGTAAGGCTTCTAGTGGCCCCTTAATAGGTCTGCCAAATAAAAGTGTAGCTGGCGCAAAACCCGTAGACGCTTGGGGTACCTCTCGGTAGGCGAATAAGGCAGCCGATATATATTGGTCCCAGTCTTCCGGTTTCTCCTGACCCAGCTTACGTAACATCATGGTGAGGGTACCGTTAAAACGTTCCACGAGCCCATTTCCGGCCGGATGGTAGGGACTTGTGTGGATATGTTTGGCCCTCAAGATCTTAAAGATCTCCTCCATTAACAGGCTACGGAATTGGGATCCATTGTCCGTCAAAACTTGTTGAGGGAATCCCAACCGTGTAAAAATTTGCACAAGGGCTTCTGCGACATGCTTGGAATTAGTGCATGGTAGCGGTACGGCTTCGGCCCACATAGTGCAAGTGTCAACTAAGGTCAGGATGAACCTGTTCCTTCTTTTGGTCTTTTCCAGAGGACCAATAATGTCGACAGCAACCCGTTCAAATGGAGTCCCTACTATTGGCATTTGCCCCATAGGTACTGGGGGGTGTCAAGTGCTTGGGTGCTACCCGTTGGCACTGGGCGCAGGATTTCACGTACCTGACAATGTCAGAGTTCATTCCTGGCCACCAATAGTGGTTTTTTATTCGCTGAATAGTGGCGTTTTGTCCCATGTGTCCGCTAAAGGGAAGAGAGTGCCCCATTTCTAAGATCTGGTTTCTGTACTGCGTCGGTACTAGGAGCTGGTTATTCCCCGTGTCCGGGTTGCCCGTTCTACGATACAATACACCATCCTTAGAAAAGATGTCTCCGTTGTGTCTGGGGTCCTTAGCCATGGGCAGTTTTTTAAAGCAGGGCGCCAGAGTAGGGTCCTTTTGTTGCGCCTCCTTCAGTTCATTCGGCAACAAGTTTGGCGCAGGCTCCCTCTCCTTCTTGGCTTGCCCTCTTGTGGTTACCGCTGCCACAATCGGCTCCTTAGGTCTCCCAATGAACACATATCTACATCCCAGGATAACTGGGTAGATCGGATCATCCATTATGGCCGCTTTAATAACTCCTCTGACAAAGTCAGAGTGTATTTCTACCAGTGCGATAGGAAGCGTCCTGGGTGCATCACTCCTGAAAACTCCACTAAGTTTGACGGTTTCCTCTGTCTCCTGACCGGGTTTGACTAGGTGCCTAGCGACAATACAATCAAAACTTAATCCAGTGTCAAAAAGACAAGTAGTAGAGGTACCGTTCAAAATTACAGTTCCTCGAGTTGAGGGTCGGTCCCCCTCAGGTTGAGAATCACTGACATTGACTCTACCTTTCGAGGCTGTATGCAAACATCCAATGCGGTTTGCACCGGTTTGTTTGCCCTGATCAGACGTTCCTGGTGTAGGGGTCTTCCCTTTTCCTTGACCTTGGTGGCCGCGCTGCCACGTAGGCTTGTTGGGTTGATCAGAATTTTTGTTGGGGGGGTATCGGGTTTTGTAGAATTTCGATTTTTCCTGGGGAGGTTTCTGGGTATTGTTATCTCGTTGGTTATAATGTTGAGAGGAAGTGGAAGAATAGGATGCCTGTTCTAGATTCTGTTTTCGAGATGGCTCATCGGTGGGTTTTCGTTTAGTGCTGGGAAGTTCGGCCATTGCATTGCTATAGCGTTCGGCTTTATTGAGTATGTCTTCAAGCCTGACTGCCCCCTGTTCAGCCAAAAATCTACGTGTTTCATTCGACAAAGTGGATTTTATCTGCTCCACAAGAACAAGTTCGAGGAGTCCCTCATATGAAAGAGGTAGGTCAGATAATTCAATGCACTTTGTCAGATAACCCGTGAGACGTGAAGAGAACTGGGAAATGTTTCCGTGCTCTCTTTTCGGCTGTTTCTGAACAACTGCAGAAACTTTCGGGCAGTCATCTCAAACTGCTGTAGTAAGGCCTTTTTCAACATGTCGTAATCATGTTGATTCGGTCCCAGCTTTGTGTACACGTCATAAGCATTGCCTTTCAGTGACGTTGAAAGTTTGAGCGCCCAGCGGGTACTCTCTAACCCATAAAGATTCGCGAGTCTCTCGAATTTTTCTAGGTAGCTGTCAATTTTTTCGTTAGGGCTAGGAAAAGATTCTAAAGAAAACGACATAGCAGTTAATTGGGCAGATTGAGTACTGGAGAGGTCCATTGATTGAGACTGGGGCGAAGACGGCTCTCCGTTAGTCGAAGTAGAGGCGCCCCGACTCTCTAGAGCCTTAAGCGCCAGTTGATGCTGTCTTTCCTTGTCTCTCTCTCTCTCTCTGCGAGTTTCCATCTCTGCTTCAATTTTCTTCTGTTCCAAAAGACGTTCTTCCGCTTCTTTCTTATCTGCCCTCTCCTGGGCTTCTCTCCTCTCTGTTCTTTCTTTCTCTTCCTTCCTCTCAGCTTCTGCTCTCTGTTGCTCCGCCTTCCTCTCAGCTTCGGCTCTCTGTTGCTCCGCGTCATATATTTCCAATTCCTGGTTAATAAACGCGTTTGCAGCTTCTGCATCCAATCCTGCCTCTTTCGCTTCCAGCCTCAAGATGGACCTCATCTTTATCCTCTCTGCCATTGTTAAAGAATAAGATGAAGTATGCTTAGAGAACTAGTAAGAAGAAACGCGAAAGGGAGGAACTCTGAACCGCTACGAGAAAAAAAAAAACACAAGTACAAATTTACCTGTGTTACCTCCTACCTGTACTGTGCAAACTTATCGCTGCTATTATCTGGCAATTAAGGCTCTAAACGCAAGCGACTATGCCACTAAATGGTAAGTTACACTGGAAAAGAATCTACTTTTACTAACAGTAGAGAAAAATTTATATTAAAACAATTTAAAAGGAAAAAAAAAATTTCCCCTAAATTTTAAATCTCTGACAACAAACTCCGTCCCTAAAGTCAATTATTGAGATGAGACGTTGTTAACTTAATTTTTAAAAATCAGAACAATCCGTCTTTAGCTAAGCTCAACTCTTTTTGACTTCAAAAACCTTTGTGACTGTAAAACAATCACGCAATCCCAGCAACTCTTATAAAGAAAGCAATTGAATTATCTCCGCCAGAGGATAATTAAAATAGCAAATATATTTGTTTATCTGTACTTTCTACTGCTGTGGAGAGAAAACAACCTGTAAATATGCTGTGTGGACAACCCAAATACTTAAAGAACGTTTGTCTAGGGGTGTAATTATTTATTTATTTCCCTAATTCACAAAGACAAATCATTCACACTCTACCTAGTTAGACCCAAACTAAATCAGACTCAAAAATATCTTTAACCCGGCTATGCGATTGCCTCAAATGTAGCTCAAGATCCCAGAACCAGCCCACAAATATGTGTGCATCAAATGTATCTCAAAATTATCCCGGACGAGCCCCCAAATATTGTCGTAAATTTATTTTGAGAGAAAAGAGTCGTAGAAATAGTGGACCGGTTTAGAGTGGAAAATGATGATGGTAAGCTCAGTGATAGAAAATGTAGAGATTTAATAGTTACTTCACAGCGTGCTGGAGGAGAGTAAAGACAGACTTATTTACGACAAATCGTGTCTCTCAATCTTCTCTTTCACTCTCCTGGTCAAACAATTATTTGCCAGTTTTCCAGACTCGCATCTGCGCGCACACCGTTTCGGTGTTTTCAAACACACACACGACGTTGATACAAACTATATTAAACGAATAGGGGAAAAGTTGGGCTTTGGGTATATCCAACACACAGAACTAAATGAGTTTATGTGATTTTATTTACTTTAAACATCAATCACTAAAAATATCAGATATTACATAAATTATCATAAGTACACAAATGCAAATAACAAGTTTGGGAGGGGGTGAAGAAGATTGGTATCGACTAAGCCCTTCCCGCTCATTAGACAAAGACAAACCCAGTCCAGAGATAGATAATATCAGGAACACGGGTACGTTAACCTAACAGTAAAGTTAATTACTCTGAAAGAGGTGTTACCAAGTTAGGTATAAGTGATAGAAAAAAAAAACCTGTTCTTCCCAGCTGTTCTTCCCTTTACTAAGCAAATGGAAAGGAGGTGGTTTTAAACAGAGTTAACAAATTATCAACTATCCCACTTAAAGGAACAATGTAGGGTATACAGAAAAGATATATGTTACCAGGTAAGCAAGTTAACAAAATGGTCACACAAAAGAATTAATTTCCTGTCATTCATACTCGCGCTAGCAAAGGCCTTCACTCATCTTGCTCTCACTTACCGATTGTGAAAAAATCTTGCACTCCATAGAATAACACAACAGCAGTTACACCTCAACTAAATGTATGAGTGTTTGTTCAAGTTCTAGCCCCAGATTATCGGGTAGGCGGTCAGCACATAAAAGGATCCCGAAATCGCTGGAAAATGAATCTGTAGTTGTGTCTCTTTTCCTAATAACAGTTTCTATGGGAGGGCACGGTATCTGATACCGGGGTGAGGATGGTGTGGTCTATTTGACTATGCCGCTGATAACAAAATTCTTACGCGTGCTGGTACACTTTATCCGTGAGGTATGGTTTAAGTCCAGTGAGAAAACTAGTCACATCACTGTTCAGGAAATTATGAATTATCTCTCTGTGTCAGTAAACTAACAAAGCTCGGGCCAGTGTTCTTCTTCCCGTTACGACTTAAGTTGTTTGATGGTGCGTTAAATTCGTCTTTGGGTGTGCTTTCTTTGCTATAAGTTAGATAGCGGAATTCCAAACATAGAATCGCCTCAAAGATTAAAAATTTACACAGTCTCAACAAGTTCTGCGTCAGGGGAACTCTACACACTGTTTATGCTTTGCTTTGCTTAGATTGATTTCTTTATTGCTTTCTTAATGCTGGGATCGCACAGGTTACGATCACTCTGTATGAAAGAAAAAAAAAGACATGTAATATACCGAAAACAAATAACCTTCTAAAGCGCGAAGAATTTCCCGTTAAGCCTATAATACACTCGAGTATTTAATTATGTATTTAATAAACACTGCGCGAATTCTAGTGGTTAAAAACCCACATCTATAAAACTAGGACTTAACTGAATTTATTAATTATAAATTCCTTCGCGACTTTAAAAGTTAATTTAAGCATCTATTATCTTTTGAAATAATATAATAGATAGATCATTATATTTAAAACTGGAACTCTTGAGATGGTTTAATTAAATAGATTTAAATTAACACAAAATCCCTTGAAATAGAATGACTAGACCACTGATCACTTTACACAATATATATTACCGCTTTGCACAGAAATAGAAATCACTGCAAATATATATAAAATCCAGGGGAAAATCTATAACAAGATTTCAATAAAGCTAGTGCTTCTGTAAAGATCTGGCCAGCGAGTGATAACGTGTCTAGTTCTACATGGTCTATTTAGCTAAAATGAAATGTAAGTTGAGTGGGACATGATAAACTTGACAACTTATTTGATCTCACGAACTTTTGGGGATCTGACCGCCAAATCAAGAGAAAAAGCCGCCCCCTGGTCTTCGTATCTCCGTTCGCTGCTGCCCGTTTCGCTTTCTCCTGTTCGCTCGGTTTCGATTGACACCGAGACGTGAAATTAGCGGCAAGCAACTGCGTCTCGTATCAGGGAAAACTACTGTCTTTGATAGCGCCGATAGTCTCCCCTAAGATCCCTCGGTCTGTCTCTTTGATCTCGTCGCTGTATCCTACATGAGTCCCGGTGGAATGCGTTCTGGCAAACGAAAAGTTACAACAAATGTTCAGGGGTTCTAATGTTATGAAAAGCTAAAGGTCCCTTTAAATCATCCATCATATCAGGGAAAATTCACTAGTCAAACTAGACGTACGTCACAGTGCTAATCATTCGTGGCCAAGATTTGGTACAAAGGAATTTTACCATTCTGACTGTCGTTAATATTATTTCTGCTGCTCCTTGCAAAGCTTAGCGAAGGGACAGGAAACAAACAGACGTAATAACTTATCCCTGAGAGGGGTGTAAGAAGGAACATACATAACATCTGCTACACATAGCAGAGAAAGAAAGAAAGTGCGACAATTGAAAGCACGCAATACAGATCAGTACCACAAATGTACCGATACTGCCGGAGTGAAACAGAGATCGAGAGGGGTCGCCCCCATTCTGTCACAGGTGGCCATATGAATGAATAGTACAAGGAACGGCTAACCCGGTCCCAAAAAATGCCGTGCTGAAGTCGGATATGTCGACCGAAAGGCGCAAATATCGCAGCTTCGCTGTAAACAGACACAACGCAACCAACGTCCTTTTTAGGACGACCGATGAAGAAGAAGAAGAAGAATAATGAATAGTACGCATCTCTCTGAGATGAATTTACAGAAGATAAAAAAGAGAAAAGCTTTATAATCGTATTGAGAATGTTTGCTAAATGAAACAGATTTTGGCTGGGTTAGATGTGAGAGTCTTCCACAAGAATCATGCTACTGAGGATAATAGGGAAGTCAGGAGCTACTAGCTGGACATTGTTGAAATAACTAGAACACGTTACTATACCTGCACCTACCTTTCAGTTATGTCAAAAATAAACAAATATCGGACGTGACTTGGGTAACACTGAATTATTATAACTTTTAAGTCTTGTATAGTATTTACAAATACGTATTTGTATATATTTATTTTAAAGCAAAACAGGGTAACAGCAATGTAACAGTTGATACTATTACTTTAAATAATATAGGAAGATTTTAAATAAAATGTTCTCTAGTACGTTTGCATTATTACTGGTAACAGTTTAATTTTGTAGTAACATTGGAGTTAAGGCTTTATTAACTTTAATCTGGCTGTTGTTAACTTTAATCTGGCTATTGTTAACTTTAATCTGGCTGGTGTTAACTTTCTTATAATGTAGATGCTTCTAATGTCTATCATTGCAGATAGACAGCTATAGTATGCCTTTCTTCGCCTCACAGGAATCAGAAATGGAACTTAATCTCCATATGGTATGCTTTTAGTTGTCTTCCCGCTTTGCCTCTCACACTTGGTGGAGTCCAGCACGGATAACACTTCCAAAGATTTTTTTTCAAGCAGGAACGTATTACTCAGGACTCTGTAAAACCACACAAAACGGTGAAATGCACAAATAGTGCATCGGCCGTTAACTGTGCATATATGACTGGGGTGTACCGTCCGCTCCTCATTGGTCTTCCGTCTTAGCAACAAGAGTACCCATGTTGATTGTTTCAGGCCAGTAAAATCAGTGACTTTATCATAAATAATGCAATAGTGGTAGAATGAGCTGTCTACAACTGGTCTTGTCACTACACAATAGTTTACTCAATCCCTGAGGTTGGTCCAGTAAAGTCAACCATCAAACGACAAGTCGAAAAGATATAAAGATTATAGTTTATACCATTTAGTCAGTACCGTTCATTTTCCTATGGAGCAAATACTTTTAACATATTGACATCAAGCTTTCAAGCCACGGGCCATCCTCATTTCGACGACATCTTGTTTTCTGTCTTCCATTCACTTCTCCGTGTGTTTTTCCTGCCTCCCTCTATTTCGTTCAGCCTGGGGATTCGAGAAAAAAGAATGCCTTGTTATGTTTCAACTGATTTCCGATTAGTGATGACATTATAATTTCGAATTAACATTGTTTGGAATGATCTTTGACATATTTCTGTAAATTGTTGAGGTTATCCTTTGTTTTCATAATAACACTATAGTCTTTGGTCACTTTTTTGCAAAGTTAATGATATAAAACGTCGTATTTTACGACTCTGACCTGAACTTTGACCAATGTTTACATAGTTGTAAAGAAGCTAAACCACTTCCATACAGTCTGTCTCAGGAAGATAATGAACATCAAATGGCAAGACAAGATCCCGGATACCGCCGTTCTTGACAGAGCTGGTATCCCTAGTATTGATACTATTCTGATGCAGTCACAAATTCGCTGGGCAGGTCATGTAGTCCGCATGCCAGACCATCGACTGCCAAAGATACTCTTTTATGGTGAGATGCAGAAGGGTAAACGCTCCCATGGTGGCCAAAAGAAGCGCTTCAAAGACACGTTAAAGACGTCATTAAAAACCTTTGACATAAACCCAGACACATGGGAAGCTGCTGCGCAAGACCGAACTGCTTGGCGCACATCTCTTCGTAAAGGTGCAGCAGCATGTGAATCATCCAGAAGAGCAGCAGCGGAACAGCGGAGACAAGCTAGAAAGGACCGTGAAATAAAACCTTCACATGAAGCAAACATTCCCTGCCCACACTGTCCAAGATCTTTCCAGGCCCGCATCGGGCTCTTCAGTCACCTTCGTACCCATAGACTAACCTAACATATTCTTAAATAATTGGATGAACAGAGTGGTCTTCATCACCCGTGATGGACGAACAACCAACATAGTTGTGACATCATTCTTCACATGAACGAAAATGGCGTAAACTTTTACCTCTGTCCACAAATTCGTTCTGTCATACCATCACTTGATGTTTACACTTATTAATGTGAACTCTGACCTCTGTCTACACAGTGATTAAATCATACATCACATTATCGACATTGGTTTAAACGTTGACATCTGTCCACAGATTGGCGACATCATACTGCGAATCAATGACATTGACCTTACAGACATGAGCTACCCTAGCGCCATTGAAGTTCTCAAGGCCGTACCCACAGGTACCCCGGTAGTCCTGCTTCTGAGGGGACCAGAAGGTTATACCACGTACCTACAGGTCAGTTTATATCACAGCAGAGGGTGGCACGAATATAGTCAGCAAGAAAGTGAGAATATGTCGTTCGTAGCTGACGGGCGGGGGCGGTGGTGGAGATGAATTTAACAGCGTGGCGATGACAGCTGAATTATGACAGGGAGGGAACCTATGGAGAAGAAATTAATAACATATTGATCATAGCTGAAAAAAGGGGGGAGGTCAGGGAACTATATAAAGAAGATATTAACAACATGTCGATCACTGATGATGGGCGGGGAACTACTGGAGAAGACATTAAAAACATGCAGATCACATGTGAGGGGCGGGGAACTAGTGGAGAAGAAAGTAAAAACAAGTAGATCGCAGATGAGGGGCAGGGAACTAGTGGAGAAGAAATTAAAACATGCAGATCATATATGAGGGGCGGGGAACTAGTGGAGAAGAAATTAAAAACAAGTAGATCGCAGATGAGGGGCGGGGAACTAGTGGAGAAGAAATAAAAAAACAAGTAGATCGCAGATGAGGGGCGGGGAACTAGAGGAGAAGAAATTAAAAACAAGTAGATCGCAGATGAGGGGCGGGGAACTAGTGGAGAAGAATTTAAAAACAAGTAGATCGTAGATGAGGGGCGGAGAACTAGTGAAGACAGAATTGACAACATTTTGTCAATCCGAGATGTGGGGCGACAGGGACCAGAGATGACGAGAAGAAGGAATAGGCGGAAGCAGTTGTTGACAGGAAGATGTCCTTATATGGAATGATGTTAAATTTAATCGGGAAAGGTTTAAGCTTTTTAAGAAGACGTACGCACAGAAAATAAAAATAGTTCTCCAACCTGATCAGTCATTGGAGAACACAGTAATAAAGTGTATTTTATATTTAAAAAAGTGAAAATAAAAAACCTACCACAAGCAACCGAAACGCAGTTTTAATTTGGGAATTATGTAAGTGCACGTTCAATAATGTTGTTATTAGTCGGTCATATTTGAAATAGGAAATATAAAAAAAAAACGTTTCTGATTTCTTTATGCGCCTGCTTGGCATCTTGTCACGTGTTCTAAGTATTTGCTTGGTCTACTCAACCCCCCCCCCCCCATCCCCACAGCTGACCAGCTGGAGTACGCCCATGACAAAACACGTTACTCTTGTAGCAGTGGTTTCTGTAACGATTAGTTTTCTATAATGAGGTTGCCAGCCTCATACACAACCTGATATTAGTTGCCAGCCTCATACACAACCTGATATTAGTTGCCAGCCTCATACACAACCTGATATTAGTTGCTAGCCTCATACACAACCTGATATTAGTTGCCAGCCTCATACACAACCTGATATTAGTTGCCAGCCTCATACACAACCTGATATTAGTTGCCAACCTCATACACAACCTGATATTAGTTGCTAGCCTCATACACAACCTGATATTAGTTGCCAGCCTCATACACAACCTGATATTAGTTGCCAGCCTCATACACAACCTGATATTAGTTGCCAGCCTCATACACAACCTGATATTAGTTGCCAGCCTCATACACAACCTGATATTAGTTGCCAGCCTCATACACAACCTGATATTAGTTGCCAGCCTCATACACAACCTGATATTAGTTGCCAGCCTCATACACAACCTGATATTAGTTGCTAGCCTCATACACAATCTCATAATGAGGTTGCCAGCCTCATACACAACCTGATATTAGTTGATAGCCTCATACACAACTTGATATTAGTTGATAGCCTCATACACAACCTGATATTAGTTGCTAGCCTCATACACAACCTGATATTAGTTGCTAGCCTCATACACAACCTGATATTAGTTGATAGCCTCATATACAACCTGATGTTAGTTGATAGCCTCATATACAACCTGATATTAGTTGCTAGCCTCATACACAACCTGATATTAGTTGATAGCCTCATACACAACCTGATATTAGTTGCTAGCCTCATACACAACCTGATATTAGTTGATAGCCTCATACACAACCTCATAATGAGGTTGCTAGCCTCATACACAACCTCATATTAGTCAACTTGTAAGACACTTTCATGAGGGAACAGTAGTCGTGTTCTTTCTTCATCTCTTCAGAGACCCCCGGGAAATACACGGGGGCTAACCCCCGGGAAATACACGGGGGTCTGTAATTAATAATACAGTTTAAATAACTCAATGTCAAAAAAAAAATGCTACTATTCAATGTAAAAACGTTAACAGTGAGATGACAGCTATGAAAGGGAAAAACAAAATACAGTAATGGCCTTGTGTAACATGTTGTCATCTTAACACAAACGAAATATAATAATTTGAATGAATATACAAACTGGCAACAAGAATTTCACTTTTTTTTTCTTATGTGGCATACTCTTTCAGACCACGTTCCTGGAGAATGGCATGCCACATACTGTGAGGGTAAGTAAACCTATCCACGAGTCTATCATGGGAAGAATCAAGAAGACTTTTTCCGGCTCATCCGGACCAATATCTCCAGTGAAAGGACTTAAGCGCCTGTGTAACGGTGAGCTGGATGGTAAACATAAGCAACTGGACGGTCTCGACACAGAGACCGACTCCACGGGAGGCACAGACGAGAGCTGCAGAAATGTGGTTTCCGTAGAAGAGTACGCGGAGGAAGTAACCAGAGGCGTTCCACCAATTCATCATGGGAATGGTGGAATATTTGGCGTGGATTTCAGCGGTAAAAAGGTAATGACCACATCTAACGGAGATGTGGTGAGAGGGACTAAAGAGTTCGCGGCTGGTGAGGCTTCGAAATTCTTATTTAGGCATGAAGGACGTGTGGACTCTGAAGAAGAAACTGTCTTGGACAATGGAGCCGTTGGTTCTCCAAAAATTGTTTTGACGAGTCCCAAGTCAAACAAATCTAAAGATGGACAAAAATTGACCTCAATTCCTAGGGCGCGGACGTACGACTCAGGTGTGGGTGAGTCTTGCAGGAGTCCACAGGCTTGTAGCACAGGTGCAAACGAACCTAGCCGGATTCCTCATCAGAAGAAGGCCATTGAGATTGTCCAAGATGATGACGAAATTACGGTAGTTGTCAGGGGCGACGTACGTGTTCGTAGTGAGGACCTTTCTTCTACTGACCCCAACATTCCAAAGAGGTTTATCATATCAAGTGCAAAACACAGGAACGAAGTCACTGCAAGCAATAATAATAACAATGTTAATAATAATAACAACAATAGCCTGGCAAAAGACAGTAGTGGTGATGGCAGTAACCACAACAACAACAGCGTCAACTCAAGTGGTAATCTCTCCAGAAGTGGTAGCAGGAAGAAGACTGGGCGATCGAGTCCAACTTCCGGTGGTAGAGTAAGCCCGACCGGAAACCGTAGCTCTCGTAGTCCTGTTACAAGCCCCACCAAGCAAGTCAAAGCTGGCTACACCAGCGATGAGGACAACGGAAGAGGGCGGGGCTCTGAAAAAAGACGGTAAGACCAGAATTTGAATAATTTTTCATGTTTTCTCTTCCTACCAACATTCATTTCACCTTTTCTCTATTCGAATTGTTGCTTTAAGGTATGTTGGTCTTTCGGTGTCATTTATCGTCGTCGTCGTTATCATCATCATCATCATCAAGATCACCATCATCATCATCACGAACATCCGGTGAAGCACAGACCCTGAACAAAAACATGCCAAGCCCTCATGTCCCGTGTCGTCTGTTCAACGTGTTTCCATGTCTTCTATATCGTCACATTCCTGCCAGTCTCCATTTGTATTCTCGATGCGCGCGCGCGCGCGTGTGTGTTTGGTCCCCATCTTAGTCCCGGGATTCCAGAACATGAACCACCTTTTAATGCTGCCAACTGATTTGATTAATTTGTGTCCTACCCAACGCACGTGTTTTCCTCTCACCTTCTGTTCCCCTGACATTTGGATGGGTCTTCCGATCAGTTCTCCACAGAGCTGGTCACCAAGTCTTCCCTAATCTCAAGTCCCCAAAAAAGAGTTTTCAAGTCGAGCTCGTATGAAATCAACCACTATAACTAATAATAATGAAAATTATCATCTCTTTATTTTAGTTTTATATTTACTGAATGTTTTCACTTGATGAAATTCTGATTGGCACATACGAGATATTTTATCGATTTAAACAAAACGTTTTCGGTTCCTTGGTATGACTTAGGTCGGCCATGATGGTTCTTCAAAATTGGCAAGTTCCGAGTCGAGTCATTATTGTAGTCGTTTTCTCTTATTTTGGGCATAGCACCACCAGTGTATCTGGTCCCTTTGCTTTACATTATGAAGTAGCCAGTGTCATGCCCAACCTCATATTAGCCGGCTTGTACGACACGCCTGAGGGAACAGTGGCCCTATCATTTCTGTGTCTCGTCAGACATCCACGGGTACTACTACGCTGGGTGAGGTTGTTTATGTGTAGCCACATTGATCATACAACGTACATTGCTACAGACACCAAGTCTGCAAGAACACATTAATGATTTGCTGCAGGTTTTGGCCAGGACCCAACTGAAGTGGTAGATTTAAGCTCCATAGGAAGTCAAGTAATGAATATGTCCGCCTCGCACAAAATTGTCCATTTCTCTGATTTTCCCCACAAGTAATTGTTCTTTTCTCAAATTGTTTCTGTCTTGTAGTTGTCCGCTTGCAATATCTTCGGATTGCTATAACTTACTGGTACAGCTTTGTATCTCTGATTTTCCTAAAAAATAATTGATCTGTGCTCAAATTCTGATTCCTGTAACTTACGGTACAGCTTTCTAGATCTGATTCCCCTCAAAGACGATCTTCTCCTTCCTAATCCATCGATAGACTTGACAATCTCCATCCATTACTCGTCACTAAGTATTATCTGTCCATCCTGTATGCGTAATTTAGGTTCTCTCCCCCGTCCTATTAAACTTTAATACTCGTACATTATCTGTGTCTGACAGACGAGATCTCCTATATATATATATATATATATATATATATATATATATATATATATATATATATATATATATATATATATATATATATATATATATATATATATATATATATATATATATATATATATATATATATATATATATATATATATATATATATATATATATATATATATATATATATATATATATATATATGGGAGCCGCGCTGGTGTAATGGCTTCGGCGTTGTACTGGCGACCAGGTGTTCATGGTTCAAACCCGGGCGTCGGCGTTTGAAGAAATATTTACGGCCGGAAATTTGACTGAATAGCCTGAACGGCTCCTGTGATAAACCCTCTGTGGATGGGAAGGAGCGAAGCTCCTGACCGGGTTGGAAGTAAAGTCCTCAGGTTCCCCAGCCTCGCAATGACATGTCATTGGGCCGAAGGGCTGAAAGCCCAAGTGCCGCTGGTTAAGAAAAAAAAAAAAAAAAAAAAAAAAAAAATATATATATATATATATATATATATATATATATATATATATATATATATATATAGAGAGAGAGAGAGAGAGAGAGAGAGAGAGAAAGAGAGAGAGAGAGAGAAAGAGAGAGATTGAGAGAGACTGATAGAGAGTGAGAGATAACTGACTGTACACGGTTAAACGCCATATTGCACTCTGACATAACGTAAAACGCATGACAGCCATATTGCCAATGTAACTGATGTGAATTTGTAGAGCTCATTTTGATATATAGTAATCGTTAAAACTGACATCAATTGTCACACAACCTTTTACTGATACTTCTAAATTGATTTCTGGTAAAAGTCGTTGGTACAAAATAAAGGTATGATAGGTTCCCCTATGTGAAGGAATCAGATAAAAACCAGTGGAATATAAAAGTGATGGTAAGACATTGGCGCTGGTTACAATACACATTGTTGACAAAATCATGTTCTTCCTTGGCCTAGAATCCTCAGGACACAGAATTGAGTCCAAGAAACTCGCAGAAAATGAATTGAATAAAGAAGGATATAGGAAAGAGTCTGCTATAAATGGTGTCTGTACCTTGTAGCGGTATGACGGCTTGCGAACCCTGACAACCCCCACATCGCTCCTGGCAGGTTCCACCAAGCTGGACAGGTCTGCGCGGGTAGGGATAAGACTAAGGCAAACACCTGGTCCGCCAGGTTCGGGGTTTTAGCACATGCCGACACCCGTGTCTATGTAAAAAAGAAATCAAGTTACGGAAACTGAAATAAATGAAACATTTTACTGCGGGATGTACATCCGGAGTCTGTAGCTCGTATTACTGCCAGTGGTGAAAGCCGAAAGGAAGCCACTGACATAAAAACGAACCTCCTGATCGCAAAACATGGAACAGGAATAGGATTTTGGAATGTCAAGACAATGAATGAGACAGGAAAACTGAAGCAGATCACAATGTAAATGAGAAACTACACGTTGCACATCATAGGGATAAGCGAGAGCAGATGGACTGGGACAGGTAGAATTAAAATAGAAACAGAGGAAACAGTATTTTACTCCGGAAGAGAAGACGGTCAATGCAATGCAGGCGTAGCCATTATCTCAAAAATGGGAATAGTAATGTCGTTACTTGAATGGAAACCGATCAACAATAAATTGATTATTAAGAGCGAGACTAAAAGGAAGATTCACCAACATCACCATAATACTTTGCTATGCGCCAACAAACGACAGTGACAAAGAGGCCAAGGATGAATTCTATCAACAACTACATAAAGAAATCGAAACTATAACTAGATATGACATTATAATAGTAATGGGAGACCTCAATGCAAAGTTGGATCAGACAATACATACTATGAAAGGGTAATGAGGAGATGCGGTAGTGGTGCTGTTAACGAGAGTGGTGATAAACCGATAGGCTTCTGCAGCACAAACAACTTAGTCATTGGAAGAATTCTTCCCATAGAAAGAAATTCACAAACTAACATGGGAATCACCAAATGGCCGTGACAGAAACCAGATAGATCACTTACTGATCAATGGTAAATGGAGGCATTCATGACATGATGTGAAGTGATCACCACCTAGTAGTAGCAGTAATAAAGGGGAAGCTTAGAACTATTGGACCTGGTAAGAAAACCAAAATGATAGGACATCAACAAACTGAAGGACCCCCTTACCAAGAAAGGTGTTATGGCAGATATAAAGAAACGTTATCAAACTGTCAAAAGTCAGGAAGGCACAGAGGATGATGAGGTCGACCAAAAATTCATTGTCCTTTCAACGATATTTAGGGAAAGTAGAAGCATGCTTGGGTTTCTAGGAAAAGAAGATACAAGATTGGATAACACCAGCAACATTAAAAACCATAATGATAAGAAAAGTAATCAAAAGAAAGAAATCAGATGCAAAGTTTCTAAGGTTAAAGGAAATATTCAGTCGATCCTCAATAATTGGTCCAATCCTCTTTATTGAAATCCTACTATTACTTTGGTCCTGGTTTGTCTGAAGTGTCTTGACCCAATGAATACAATGCTGGGGTCTGAAAATGTGCTATATTATATGGAACCTTCCGCTCACGCTCTCTCAGCTTCATTTGCTGTGAAAGTCGCCAATCAAACATAGTCTAGTTTAATATATTTGTGGCTAGACTAAGCTGATTTAGCTGTTTGACTTTAGTTTATATCTTCTCCCCCTTCCTTTTCATGACTACCAACAATTTCAAGCTTCTCCCATATAACGTATGGAAACTACCACTTTTTTTAGACGACACATGTCTGTAATTCAAAACAAACCCTTCAGTTTAATATGTTATCATAAATGTTGACAAACACGAGTGTCCATCACCCAGAAGTGTTATATAACTTTCCTGAGGGCAAATTCGTGCCGGCAATCTTCTGATTGTCAATACAAGAAGTATGGGCGTCCAGCTTGGCACGAGAGCGAGATCCGCCTGGTTTATACTTTTTAACAAGGTAGGGCAGTGTTTATCTGTCTGCTCTCAGCTGGGTTATGTCTACCCAGGATAGATCATGCGAAAATAACAACATGAAACCTGAGTCATGCGTTCAATATGAGAGAAAATATGGGCTAGGAAGAAATAAAAGGAGGGCACAATATGGAGAAAAAGACAGGCAGAACACTATAAAATGAAAAGGACGGTCATTTTGAGACAGAACGCAAGAAGGTTTAAACGTAGTTTTGATTCGTTAAATATGATATGTAAACCTGACAAACTATTACAGCCAATTAACATTTTCAGCTTAAATTGCGGTATCAAGTGGCATAGGCGATCACGTCCCTCCTTATCTGTCTGTCCAGTTCAGATGTGAAAGTAACATCTTCTGTGAGATCACATCTTTGTAGCATCCAGCTATCTTCCTAAGTGCTTACCAATTGTGCATGCTTCGTATTGATATAACAAGATAGGCTCTATGTAACATTGAAAAACCATCTTTCTTACGTACATTACCAGCGATTTCTTGAATAGGATGTTTTTGTTTCAATTTTACGAAGTTTCGTATGTTAGCTTGAACTACTCAAAATACTTCTTCCAAAACTTCCAGACTTCTATAAACATCAAGTCATCATTTACTTCATTCACAACACATACGTTTATGCTTAGGCAGTGTCGTAAATTTATTTGAGAGAATTCTATGAACTAGTGGTCCCGTTTAGAGTATAGAGTGATGGTGAAGGCTCTGTGATAGATAAGGGTTAGAAAGTAAATAGTTGATTCACAGAGTGCGGGGGAGAGTAAGGACAGACTCTTTTACGACAATCGTTCCTCTCAATCTTCTCCTCAAACTCTCCTGGTCAAACAATTATTTGCCAGTTTCCAGACACACACCTGCGCTAACACCTATTTGGTGCTTCAAACACACAGACGCACGTGAATACAAACTACGAATATAACAGATATGGGGTAACTGTGGGCTTGGGCCTTCCAACACAATACTAGAAGTTTTATAATGTTTATTTATCACTAAGAATCAAATCACAACATGAATCATTTGACAGGCAAAAATCATAGTTTACAGAAATAAAATACAAATGACAAGATGGGGGGGGGGGTGGGGGGGGGGGGGGGGGAGGGGGGGGGGGGCGGGGGGGGGGGGTAGGGGGGGGGGGGGGGGGGGGGGGGGGGGGGGGAAATGAAGATTGATATCCCATATGCCCTTCCCTCTTGTACAGACAAATGAAAAGGAACCCAGTCCAAATGACAGGTAGTTATCTGAAACAGATAAGTTAACCCAACAGTGGATTAATCTATCCTGAAAAGAGGGATTAGGAAACTAGTTCTATTATCCTTAACTGGTTTTCCTTCTACTAATCAGTTTAGGAAGCGGAAATAACGGAGTTAATAAATCCCACATATAAATTGAACAATACGAGGAATAAAATAACAAAGTGCCTACCAGGTACAGCAATTAAAATAGTTGCACATAAAACGCATTCAGTCATGCGCGCTCGTGCTGGCCAACACACAAACTCTCACACAGACGTACCGATCTTGGAATCAGGCACTCCATAGAATTATACAAAAACCATCAATTAACACTTGACATGTGAAAGTGTCTGTTACTTCGATGTCCAGCCCCAGATGTAGCGAGGTTGGCTGGTAGCAAATATTCTCACTTATCGCCGGACGTGAAGCCTAAGTGTTCTTGTGTTTTATTCTATAAGAAGAGTCTATGGGATGGCACTGACACAGTTAGATACAGGTGAGAATGGGGGTGTGGTTTGCTTAGATTTCGCCGCTGGTGGTGAAATTTCTTAAACGAGATGACAAGAACTGACCAGTGCGGTATGGTTTAAATCCAGTGAGGAAAAACTAGGCACAGTCACAGTTAGATAAATATGAACTCTCTCTCAGTAGCAGTAAACTAATAAAAAGCTCTGGCAATTGTTCTTCTTCCAGTTACAACTTAATTTGCTTGATGATGTGTTAAATTTGTCTTTGGGTGTGCTTTCTTTCTTATAATTTAGATAGCGGAATCCCCAACATAGGATCGCCTCAAAGATTAAAATTTAAACAGTCTCAACAAGTTCTGGAGGGGTTTAAGAACTGAGTCTGGGAGACTCTATACCAGGTTTTTCTTGCTGGGATCGCAAAGGTTGTGATACACCCTATATGAAAGATAAAACATGTAATCATACCGAAAAATCAAATAACATTCTAAAGCGCGATAAATTTACAGTTAACTATTTATACACTCTCGCCTTTAATCATATAAATTCAAGAAGAACTCCCCGCGAGTTTAATAGTTAAAACACACGTATATATATATATAGAACTTAACTCAATTAAATTTAGTTATAAATTCCTTCGCGTCTTTAAATGTTACTTTAAGCATTTAAGTATATATCATCTTTGGAAATAATATAATAGATATATCATTAAATTTTCAACTGGAACTATTTGAGATAAGTTTAACTTAATAGCTTTAAATTAATCACAAAATCCAGTGAAATAAGATGAATGAACTAGACCACTGATCACTTTAAAACAAATATATTATACCGTTTAGCACAGAATAGTATTCACTGCAATAAGTTGAAAATCCAGAGGGAATCAAACAAGATTTCACTATGCTAGTGCTTCTGTCAATGTCTGGCAAACGAGTGATAAAATTGCATTTCTCAAAGGTCTGTATATATCTAACTGGAATGGAACTTAAAGGGGTCGTGTGAGATTTTCACACTTTTTATGATCTCCGGAGAAAATCGAGATTCTAGCCGCCCGGCGTTTCCCCCGTTCGTCTCAGGCTTTCGAGCGTTCTCTGATTGACACAGAGATGTGAAATGTCTGCAAGATGCTTGCTTCGTCCACTCTGGTTCACGCTGCCGTGTTATCTAGCAGCAGGAAACGTCATCGTCCGTTCTGAGATCCCTTAGATCTCATGCCGCTAGTACGTTTGATCCTGGCAACGCCTTTAAGGCAGGCACGAACGAAAACGTGTAGCGCAATGCTTGCTTATAATCGCTCTAGAAACAGGGGTGGCCGTGATTGAACCTCCCCTTAAAGGCCATGCGATCTCTAAAATGCACGAAAGATAGCAGTCTACATATTAATGATCCAACGTGTTGACAATCCACGTGAAAATACTGCATTGCTAATGAGCCCACGTTTATATTGTGCATTGTTAATGAGCCCAGGTGGAGAGAATTCCCCGTTGATGAAAAGTTACACCAATGTTCAGGGGTACTGATGTTATACGAGGGTCCTATCATCCAACACTTTCAGGGACAGCTGAGTTGTCCGTCACAATCATCCCCTCTTTTGAGACATGGAAACTCTTTTTCATGTTTCATTCATGAAATGAAGCTGCCCTGATCGGTAGCTTTTGGATGATTGGTATGCTCAACTTCCTCCTCTTCCTCCGTAGTCCAGTTACATACAGAAACTCATGATGGCGTCTGATGCCATGGACCAGAGCGAGACATTCTCTTTCAACAACACTGTAGTTGCGTTCAGCCTTATTTAACTTCCGACTGCCATACGCAACTGGAAATAGCATATTCGGGTCACTTTCCTCGGCTTGAAGCAATGTTGAACCGATGCCCTGACCTTATGCGTCAACCCGTAATAAGAAAGGTTTCTTAAGGTCAGGTAACCTCAGAATGGGGTATGCCGACTACTGACCTTTTAAGGTGCTGTATGCGTGTTCGCACTTTTTATCCCAAATGACCTTATCAGGACAACCTTTCTTTGTAAGGTCAGTCAGAGGTGCTGTGAGTCCGTTGAAATTCTGGATGTATTTCTGATAGTAAGCACATAGTGATAAAAAGGAACGTACGTCTTTCTTCGTTCGGGGTCTTTTTGCTGAAACTATTTTCTCCACGTTCTTCTTAACAGGCCAGCTGCAACCGTGAGAAATAGTATGCCCCAGGAAGTCTAGCTTTTGAAACCCGATGAGACATTTGCTAGGTCTGGCTGTGAGACCCGTTTCCTGTAGTCTCCTGAGGAGCATAGCAACCGTAGCAATATGTTCGTCGTAGGTCTCCGATGCAATTAATATGTCATCCATGAAATTATGGATATGGTGACTTTGCAAAGGTTCTAGAAGCTTCCTCATCATCCTGGTGAACACTCTTGGTGCGTTATGCAATCCGAACGGCATCACATTAAATGTGTAATGTCCTTCACTAGTGCTGAAAGCTAACAAAGATTTAATTTCCTCCTTGACTGGCATTTGATAATAACCTTTACTGAGGTCAATCTTGGAGAAAAGTTTTGCCTTGCTATGCTTGGTGAACAACTCGGAAACAATTTGGAGAGGTTCGGGCCGGAATTCCGTTACAGCGTTTAGCAACCGGTAATCTATACATAGCCGAACTTCCTTATTGGGCTTCTGCAACAGCACTACACTCGAGCTGTAAGGAGATGTAGACTCACTGATAATTCCTGCCTGACGCAGCTTGTCTATTTCTCCGCGAAGTGCATCAGCTTTAGCGTACGGGATGAGGTAAACTCTGGTTCGAACAGGGGTCTCGTTTGTTAATTTCATATTAAATTCGATGAGATTTGTTCGACCAGGTACATCCGTTAAGACTGCACTGTACTGTTTTAGTAGCGCCCTGGATTCTGTTTATTGTTCTGGTGAGAGATTGTCGCCGAACTTGACATCTTTAAAGGATTCTGTAGGTTGCAATGGGTACTCCATGCAACCATCGTCATCTTCCTCGTCTTCCGTTTCTATGGCGACAGCCAGGAGATGCTCGGAGCATGGCACTGGTCTTTCCAAATATTTCTTTAGCAGATTTATGTGAAAGACCTTCTCCTTTCCTTTAATGGAGATCTTGTAATTGGTGCGTGAGATCTTTTTAAGGACAGTAAACGGCCCTTACCATCCGATGCGAAGTTTATTGCTTCCGGTTGGAAGTAGCAACAAAACTTTCTCCCCTGGTTGGAGTTCTCTCTCTTTTGCAGTTTTGTTGTATCTTTTAGCATGTTTAGCTCGGGCTTTCTTAAGGTTGGTAGTAGCTAGATCCCATCCTAGCTTTAGCCTTTCCTTGAGCTCAGATACATACTTGCTTGCAGAGACGACTGCCTCGTCAGCCTTTTGGTCTGTCAGGGACCGAAGTAAGGCTTCTAGTGGCCCCTTTATAGGTCTGCCAAATAAAAGTGTAGCTGGCGCGAATCCCGTAGACGCTTGGGGAACCTCTCTGTAGGCGAATAAGGCAGCAGATATATATAGGTCCCAGTCTTCCGGTTTTTCCTGACCCAGCTTACGTAACATCATGGTGAGGCTGCCATTAAAACGTTCCACGAGCCCATTTCCGGCCGGATGGTAGGGACTTGTGTGGATGTGTTTGGCCCTCAAGATCTTAAAGATCTCCTCCATTAACAGGCTACGGAATTGGGATCCATTATCCGTCAAAACTTGTGAGGGAATCCCAGCCGTGTAAAAATTTGCACGAGGGCTTCTGCGACATGCTTGGAATCTGTGCATGTTAGCGGTATAGCTTCGGCCCACATTGTGCAAGTGTCGACTAATGTCAGGATGAACATGTTCCTTCTTTTGGTCCTTTCCAGGGGTCCAATGATGTCGACAGCTACCCGTTCAAATGGAGTACCTACTATTGGCATTTGCCCCATAGGTATGTCCGCTAAAGGGAAGAGAGTGCCCCATTTCCAAGATCTGGCTTCTGTACTGCGTCGGTACTAGAAGCTGGTTATTCCCTGTATCAGGGCCGCCCGTTCTACGATACAATACGCCATCCTTCAAAAAGATGTCTCCGTGGTGTCTGGGGTCCTTAGCCATGGGCAGTTTTCTAAAGCAGCGCTCCAGAGTAGGGTCCCTTTGTTGCGCCTCCTTCAGTTCGTTTGGCAACAAATTTGGCGCAGGCTCCCTCTCCTTTTTAGTTTGCCCTCTTGTGGTTACCGCTGCCACAATCGGCTCCTTTGGTCTCCCAATAAACACATATCTACATCCCAGGATAACTGGGTAGATCGGATCATCCATTATGGCCGCTTTAATAACACCTCTGACAAAATCAGAGTGTATTTCTACCAGTGCGATAGGAAGCGTCCTGTGGGCATCACTCTTGAAAACTCCAACTAGTTTGACGGTTTCCTCTGTCTCCTGACCGGGTTTGACTAGGTGCCTGGCGACAATACAATCAAAACTTAATCTTGTGTCAAAGAGACAAGTAGTTGAGGTACCATTCAAAATTACAGTTCCTCGCGTTGATGGTCTGTCCCCCTCAGGTTGAGAATCACTGACATTGACTATTCCTTGCGAGGCTGTATGGAAACATCCGATGCGGTTAGCCCCGGTCTGTTTGCCATGATCAGACGTCCCTGGTGTAGGGGTCTTCCCTTTTCCTTGACCTTGGTGGCCGCGCTGCCACGTAGGCTTGGTGGGTTGATCAGAATTGTTTTTTGGGGGATATCGGGTCTTGTAGAATTTCGATTTTTCCTGGGGAGGTCTCTGGGTATTAGTTTCTCGTTGGTTATAATGCTGATAGGAATGTGAAGAATAGGATGACTGCTCTAGATTTTGTTTTCGAGATGGCTCATCTGTGGGTTTACGTTTAGTGCTGGGAAGTTCGGCCATTCCATTGGTATAGCGTTCTGCCTTATTGAGGATGTCCTCGAGCCTGACTGCGCCCTGTTCAGCCAAAAATCTACGGGTTTCATTTGACAAAGTTGACTTTATCTGTTCCACAAGAACAAGTTCAAGAAGTCCCTCATATGTAAGAGGTAATTCAGATAATTCAATGGACTTTGTCAAATATCCCGTGAGACGTGTAGAGAACTGGGGAAATGTTTCCATGCTCTCTTTTTGGCTGTTTCTGAACATTTGCAGAAATTTTCGGGCGGTCATCTCAAACCGCTCTAGCAAGGCCTTCTTTAGCATGTCGTAATCATGTTGGTTGGTTCCCAGCTTAGTATACACGGCATACGCATTACCTTTCAATGCAGTTGAGAGTTTAAGACTCCAACGGGAACTCTCTAACCCATACAGATTTGCGAGCCTCTCGAATTTATCTAGGAAGGTGTCTATTTTCTCGTTGGGGCTGGGAAAAGGCTCTAAAGTAAAAGACTTTGCAGTTAATTGGGCAGATTGAGTGCTGGAGAGATCCGTTGACTGAGACTGGGGCGAAGACGGCTCTCCATTATTTGAAGTAGAAGCGCCCCGACTCTCTAAAGCCTTAAGCGCCAGTTCGTGCTGTCTCTTCCTCTCTCTCTCTCTCTCTCTCTCTCTCTCTCTCTCTCTCTCTCTCTCTCTCTCTCTCTTTCCCTGCGGGCTTCCATCTCTGCCTCAATTTTCTTCTGTTCCAGTTCACGATCGTCCACTTCTTTCTTCCTAGCTTCTGCCCTCTCTTCTGCTTCCTTCTTCTCTGCTCTATCCTGTGCTTCTTTCCTCTCTGTTCTCTCTTGCTCCACTTCATACCTTTCAAGTTCCGTGTTTACAAACACGTTCTCGTCTTCTCCTTCTAACCCTGACTCCTTCGCCTCCTGTCTTAAAATGGATCTCATCCTAATTCTCTCTGCCATGACAAAGAACTGGATGCTTCTAAGACTAGAGTATAAGAAGAAGAAACAAGGAGGGAAAAAAAACTCAAAGCCGCTACGAGTAAAAAAAAACAAAAAAGGATAAATTTACTTGTGTTACCTCCTACCCTGTAATGTGCTAACTTATCGCTGCTATTATCTGTCAATTAAGACTCTTAATGCAGGCGACTATGCCACGTTAATGGTAAGTCAAACACTAGAAAAAAATCTACTATTACTAAAAGTAGAGAAAAATTTATATTAAAACAATTTAACAGGAACATTTTTTTTTCCTAAAATTTTAATTCTCCGCTAACAAACTCCGCCCGCCGAAGTCAATTTATGAGAAGAGACGTTGTTAACTAGACTTAAAAAAATCAGAACAAGGCGTCTTTAGCTGAGCTCAACTCTTTTAACTTCAAAAAATACTTTTGTGACTGTTTGACAATCACGCGATCCCAGCAAATCTTATAAAAATTTATTTTCAATTATCTCTGCCAGAGAATAATTAAAGTAACAAATTTTTTTCTCCGTAATTTTCTGCTCCTGTGAAAAGAAAACAACCTGTAAATATGTTGTGTGGACGACCCAAATACTAAAAGGCGTTGCCTAGGGGTGTAATTATTTTTATTATACCCTGCTTCACAAAGACAACCACTCACACTCTATCTAGTTAGACCCAGACTAAAAGATCAGACTCAGAATGGGCTACCCGTTAAGTGGTACTAATTCTAGATCGGACTCAACATCCCAGGCGAGCGTCTCATTTCATTGTCGTAAATTTATTTGAGAGAATTCTATGAACTAGGGGTCCCGTTTAGAGTGTAGAGTGATGGTGAAGGCTCTGTGATAGATAAGGGTTAGAAAGTAAATAGTTGATTCACAGAGTGCGGGGGAGAGAAAGGACAGACTCTTTTACGACAATCGTTCCTCTCAATCTTCTCAAACTCTCCTGGTCAAACAATTATTTGCCAGTTTCCAGACACACACCTGCGCTCACAGCGATTTGGTGCTTCAAACACACAGACGCACGTGAATACAAACTACGAATATAACAGATATGGGGTAATTGTGGGCTTGGGCCTTCCAACACAGTACTAGAAGTTTTATAATGTTTATTTATCACTAAGAATCAAATCACAACATGAATCATTTGACAGGCAAAAAGCATAGTTTACAGAAATAAAATACAAATGACAAGATTGGGGGGGGGGAGATGAAGATTGATATCCCATATGCCCTTCCCTCTTGTACAGACAAATGAAAAGGAACCCAGTCCAAATGACAGGTAGTTATCAGAAACAGATAAGTTAACCCAACAGTGGATTAATCTATCCTGAAAAGAGGGATTAGGAAACTAGTTCTATTATCCTTAACTGGTTTTCCTTCTACTAATCAGTTTAGGAAGCGGAAATAACGGAGTTAATAAATCCCACTTATAAATTGAACAATACGAGGAATAAAATAACAAAGTGCCTACCAGGTACAGCAATTAAAATAGTTGCACATAAAACGCATTCAGTCATGCGCGCTCGTGCTGGCCAACACACAAACTCTCACACAGACGTACCGATCTTGGAATCAGGCACTCCATAGAATTATACAAAAACCATCAATTAACACTTGACATGTGAAAGTGTCTGTTACTTCGATGTCCAGCCCCAGATGTAGCGAGGTTGGCTGGTAGCAAATATTCTCACTTATCGCCGGACGTGAAGCCTAAGTGTTCTTGTGTTTTATTCTATAAGAAGAGTCTATGGGATGGCACTGACACAGTTAGATACAGGTGAGAATGGGGGTGTGGTTTGCTTAGATTTCGCCGCTGGTGGTGAAATTTCTTAAACGAGATGACAAGAACTGACCAGTGCGGTATGGTTTAAATCCAGTGAGGAAAAACTAGGCACAGTCACAGTTAGATAAATATGAACTCTCTCTCAGTAGCAGTAAACTAATAAAAAGCTCTGGCAATTGTTCTTCTTCCAGTTACAACTTAATTTGCTTGATGATGTGTTAAATTTGTCTTTGGGTGTGCTTTCTTTCTTATAATTTAGATAGCGGAATCCCCTACATAGGATCGCCTCAAAGATTAAAATTTAAACAGTCTCAACAAGTTCTGGAGGGGTTTAAGAACTGAGTCTGGGAGACTCTATACCAGGTTTTTCTTGCTGGGATCGCAAAGGTTGTGATACACCCTATATGAAAGATAAAACATGTAATCATACCGAAAAATCAAATAACATTCTAAAGCGCGATAAATTTACAGTTAACTATTTATACACTCTCGCCTTTAATCATATAAATTCAAGAAGAACTCCCCGCGAGTTTAATAGTTAAAACACACACATATATATATAGAATTTAACTCAATTAAATTTAGTTATAAATTCCTTCGCGTCTTTAAATGTTACTTTAAGCATTTAAGTATCTATTATCTTTGGAAATAATATAATAGATATATCATTAAATTTTCAACTGGAACTATTTGAGATAAGTTTAACTTAATAGCTTTAAATTAATCACAAAATCCAGTGAAATAAGATGAATGAACTAGACCACTGATCACTTTAAAACAAATATATTATACCGTTTAGCACAGAATAGAATTCACTGCAATAAGTTGAAAATCCAGAGGGAATCAAACAAGATTTCACTATGCTAGTGCTTCTGTCAATGTCTGGCAAACGAGTGATACAATTGCATTTCTCAAAGGTCTGTATATATCTAACTGGAATGGAACTTAAAGGGGTCGTGTGAGATTTTCACACTTTTTATGATCTCCGGAGAAAATCGAGATTCTAGCCGCCCGGCGTTTCCCCCGTTCGTCTCAGGCTTTCGAGCGTTCTCTGATTGACACAGAGATGTGAAATGTCTGCAAGAAGCTTGCTTTGTCCACTCTGGTTCACGCTGCCGTGTTATCTAGCAGCAGGAAATTTCATCGTCCGTTCTGAGATCCCTTAAATCTCATGCCGCTAGTACGTTTGATCCTTGCAACGCCTTTAAGGCAGGCACGAACGAAAAGGTGTAGCGCAATGCTTGCTTATAATCGCTCTAGAAACAGGAGTGGGCGTGATTGAACCTCCCATTAAAGGCCATGCGATCTCTAAAATGCACGAAAGATAGCAGTCTACATATTAATGATCCAACGTGTTGACAATCCACGTGGAAATGCTGCATTGCTAATGAGCCCACGTTTCTATTGTGCATTGTTAATGAGCCCAGGTGGAGAGAATTCCCCGTTGATGAAAAGTTACACCAATGTTCAGGGGTACTGATGTTATACGAGGGTCCTATCATCCAACACTTTCAAGGACAGCTGAGTTGTCCGTCACAGGCAGTATGGTCATCATCATCATCATCATCGTCATTACCCTTCGTCCCCTGAAGGAGCATAGGCGTTCAACAAGTGTATGTCAAGCCTTCCTGACACGTGTCACCCGTTCAAGGTCTATTCATGCCTTCTATATCACTTACATATCTGTCTCCCGTTCCCTTTCCTTGTTTTTATTGTGGCCTTCCTCTAACTCTGTTGCTCATGAACTGACTTGTGATGCTATCAAACCGTTTTCCTCAGTGTGTGTCTTGTCCAAGAGCAGTGACTTTTCTTCTGCATGTGAAACTTGTTTGGTTCTAGTCATCAGATCCACATTATTGATATTGTCATACCGTCTCAATCCTTGTGTTCTACGCAAGCATTCATTGTGAAGGCTGGAACATCTTGGCTTTAGCTGAACTGTGGATGTTTTGGTTCTAGTTTTTTTCTGTTCATGTTTCTACATTTGCCATCCACCTTTATTCTATACAACAGAATGTATGGACAGTGTATTTTCTGCTTTTTAGTACATTTAGTAACAATAATAAAAACAAGTCCCTACAACTTCTTTTTACCTTTCAATGTTTTGTTCCATTGTAATACAAAACAAAAAAAGCAAGAGGAGCTTTCACTGCATTGGGAAATATATGGAGATCAAGAGAAATCGGATCCAACACGAAAATAAGAATCTTCAACTCAAATGTGAAGTCAGTCCTATTGTATGGCTCTGAGACATGGAGAACAACAAAAACAACAACCAAAAAGCTACAGACTTTCATAAATGGGTGCTTGCGTAGAATAGAGGGATTAAAATGGTATGACGAGGTTACCAACGTGGAACTGATGACAAGAACCAGACAAGTGCCAGTGGAACAAGAGTTGAGAAGAAGACGATGGCGATGGATAGGACACACACTGAGGAAACCCGTTGATAGCATTACAAGGCAGTCCTTGTTCTCGAACCCCCAGGGCAAGAGAGGCAGAGGTAGACCAAGAAACACATGGAGAAGAGAGCTGGAAACAGAGGTGAAGATGATGAGGAGAACGTGGAAAGAACTTGAGATGATGGCACGTAACAGGAGGACTTGGCATGTGTTTGTTGAAGGCCTATGCTACTTTGGGAGTGGAGGGTTATGATGATGATGAATACAAAACATACATACAGGCAGACAACCAGTGACACTGCGTTCTTAGCATACTATCTTTAGGACAACCTTGGGGGATACCTGAGGACCAGGCCGACCTTTTAGGGGCTAGGTAGTTCCATAGCAAGTACAGCCGTAGGGGAATAAGGTGTTAGAGAATTCACCAAACTAGGACCAGTTTGTCGTGAGGTGGGGTGACCTGTTCCCTCCCTCGCTGCCTTTAGCCATCCCTAACTGAAGAGCAGAGTCAGGTAGCTATTTACAGCTGGGTAGATTTGAGCGTGATGCTACCCGGATTCTATCCAGGAAGCCAGCAGCTACGCCGCCGAAAAGCTAGCGATGTAACCATTTAGCCAATCGGACGCTCTGCCAGGGGTACTTCGGCCAAAAACATTTGAACCACTGATGTAGATACATGGCCTCTCGCTAGCCAAGACCATACGCCTTGCTTTAGAGCCTGGACTGAACGGTTGTTTGAAAAAGGGGAAATCTAAATCAAACTGACAGACAACATGCACTCTTCATATGTGATCGGTCATTTTATTTGTTATCTCGATACAACACTTTCAGCAACAAGTAACAAGCCATAGTTATCTCAAAGCAAGATCGAGTTAAAAAAGCCGAGATACAAGAGATAAACCAACAAAGCGTTATATTAACTCAGATACCGTGTCTGTGAACATTAAACATTGAGTGAAATCATTCAGGTGACAATCTTTTTTAAAAAATGATCTGTTAGATGTACACGGGTGCATAGTTCTTGTTGTTTTGTTAAATGCATGATTGGGTGACTACTTTACTTGTGTCTTTGTTTGCTTCTATTTATATTTGATGAGCCATGGCTCTGGAACTTCTGACGTTGCTTGTGTTTGAATCTTCTTTCCCACTATATTTGATGAGCCATGGCTCTGGAACTTCTGACGTTGCTTGTGTTTGAATCTTCTCTCCCACTATATTTGATGAGCCATGGCTCTGGAACTTCTGACGTTGCTTGTGTTTGAATCTTCTTTCCCACTATATTTGATGAGCCATGGCTCTGGAACTTCTGACGTTGCTTGTGTTTGAATCTTCTATCCCACTATATTTGATGAGCCATGGCTCTGGAACTTCTGACGTTGCTTGTGTTTGAATCTTCTATCCCACTATATTTGATGAGCCATGGCTCTGGAACTTCTGACGTTGCTTGTGTTTGAATCTTCTATTCCACTATATTTGATGAGCCATGGCTCTGGAACTTCTGACGTTGCTTGTGTTTGAATCTTCTATCCCACTATATTTGATGAGCCATGGCTCTGGAACTTCTGACGTTGCTTGTGTTTGAATCTTCTTTCCCACTATATATTGTAGTTCGCCCCTTTCATCTTGTTGATGGATCCTCAGTTCTGATTGGCTAAGTACCAATAACTACTTATTCGGAGTAGCCAGGAGGACATGCACACCATCGTAGCTGGCAGACGCTGCAGTTGGGTTGGCCACGTCCTCAGAAAGGACACCATCACAAGAACAGCTATGCTATGGACCCCCGAGGGAAAGTAAAAGAGAGGCCGACCAAAAACAACTTGGTGGAGAACTGTGGAAGCCGAGATGCAAAGAACGAACCAGAGTTGGGGCACTGTACGAAGGATGGTCGCCGACCGAGCAAGGTGGAATCTATTTGTTGCTGCCCTACAAGACGCCACCAGGCGTGATGGCCACTGGTTGCTTTGACGGTTATGGATTAAAGAAGAAGAAAAGAATTGGCTAAGTGGCTAGAGTACTTGCCACACGCGCCAAAATTACTGTGATTCGGGATCGAAATCTGGTCGAGTCATGCTCCAGTCTACCCAGCTATAAATGACTACCTGACTCCTGCTCTCTTTAGTTAGGAAGGCAACTAGTCACCCCCACATCATAAATCTGGACCTAGCACAGCCAAATCTTTAACACTTCACACCCCTACGCAGTGCCTGCTATGAGACTATCTTTTTTCACCTTTGTCAGCCATCTTTGTGACGGTGTTTTGTATTGTAAGATCATGTGACGCTGTTCTGTGTTGTAAGATCATGTGTCGGTGTTCTGTGTTGTAAGATCATGTGTCGGTGTTCTGTGTTGTAAGATCATGTGTCGGTGTTCTGTGTTGTAAGATCATGTGTCGGTGTTCTGTGTTGTAAGATCATGTGACGATGTTTTGTGTTGTAAGATCATGTGTCGGTGTTCTGTGTTGTAAGATCATGTGACGGTGTTTTGTGTTGTAAGATCATGTGTCGGTGTTCTGTGTTGTAAGATCATGTGACGGTGTTTTGTGTTGTAAGATCATGTGTCGGTGTTCTGTGTTGTAAGATCATGTGTCGGTGTTCTGTGTTGTAAGATCATGTGACGGTGTTTTGTGTTGTAAGATCATGTGACGGTGTTTTGTGTTGTAAGATCATGTGTCGGTGTTTTGTGTGGTGAGATCATGTGACTGTGTTCTGTGTTGTAAGAACGTGTGTCGGTGTTCTGTGTTGTAAGAATGTGTGTCTGTGTTGTAAGAAGTTGTGCCGGTGTTCTGTGTTGTAAGAATGTGTGTCTGTGTTGTAAGAACGTGTGTCGGTGTTCTGTGTTGTAAGAATGTGTGTCTGTGTTGTCAGAACGTGTGTCGGTGTTCTGTGTTGTAAGAATGTGTGTCTGTCTTGTAAGAACGTGTGTCGGTGTTCTGTGTTGTAAGAACGTGTGTCGGTGTTCTGTGTTGTAAGAACGCGTGACGGTGCCTCATTCTAAATACATATTTTCTCTGTTCCCCTTGGTCTTCTGTATTGACTTCATCTTCACGTTGTTAAAGCACGTGACAGTGCTTGGACTTTGGGATTTTTAATCACGTCTAGACTTCCCAGATGGATTATCCAGCATGACATCTGCACTCATCATGTAGTTATATATATATATATATATATATATATATATATATATATAATATATATATATATATATATATTTATATATATATATATATATATATATATATATATATATATATATATATATTACTGGACAAAAGTTAAGGGCCGCCATTCAGTTTAGACAAGGTTTATATAATTGATTAGCAAACTGTAAAGACAAGTGAAAATGTCATTAAAACTGAGCTCAGAGAAATGTGTATACATTTCTTTGTGCACTAGTTTAATTTTTTTTAAATGTCCAAAAACTGGGTCACTTTAACCCGCACGTGAAAATTGCCATTGTTGCTGCAAAAACTCGTGGTTTTTGCAACACGCACCACTAGTTCAAAAGGTGAAAAAGTGAGTTGAATTTCATTTTGTTAGTAAGTCACACATTATTAAAAAACTTGACTGATCTTTTCTACGGATGAATCAACTTTATTTTGTAATAAATTGTTTACACTTGGTTGCATTTATTTGGTCCATAGTGGAGTTTTTCTTGGTGGCCCTTAACTTTTGTCCAGTACTATATATAGATTAGTTATCGTTTTCTGTCACCTGTTCTTAGTATGTCACAGACGAAGTCAAAGTGGTCGTTGCGTTGGAAGTTTGTTTGTCTCCCTTTTGCCCTAATAAGGCAATCATTACCTATTTTCTTTGATATCACCTGCTATTGCGACACTGAAGTTGTCTATTATTGCCCTTTCTTATAGGTATACAACAGAAAAATATTGTCTATTGTCCTGTTTATCAACAACATTTTTATTTGCGCTTCAACAGAGCACGAAGCCACCACAGCAGTTGACCACCTGACAGGAAGCCTGACCCGAGTATTCAAATACTCTAGTAGTGGTAGTTTCTGTGGCAATTTATTTTACATGATAAGGTTGCCAGCCACATACACAACTTCACATTAGTAGCCTTGTACGACATGCCTAAGCGTGCATTAGTCCTATTTTCGTGACCTGCAGGAACCACGCGGTGCTGTAGCGTTATTGTTTGGCATGTATATTCGTACCGTAGTTTCAACTTTATTTTATTGAAACAAAGATAGTGACTTGATGTCACGTTTGCTGCTATATACTGTATTGATACACAGATACACGCACAATCAAACACATGCATCATCATCATTTCCCAGCTTATGGAACCACCAGCCCAGATGGTCTTCTTACAGAAAGCCAGAACCATAACTGTCACATGTTTTTGCAAGAGTTGTTTCTGTAGTAAAGTGTGTTACGTGATCAGGTCGCACAATCTCATATTAGTCACATCTTACGACATGATTAAGGAAACAGTCGTCTCATTCTTTCTTTGTGACCTCCAAGACCCCACACGAAAGAACATGGGACAAACACATGCATAGATGTACATAAATGCATACTTACATACGTTAATGCACACATACAAGCTTTTGTTACACATACGTACGCACGCATGCATATCCCGTTTTATAAATAACATTTTACATTTTTCTATTAGCATTTCCCATTACCCCCACCCATTTCATCATAATCCCCATGAAGAAATAAAAATACCTATCAACCATAGGACAGGTGTAAGTGTAGGATTGCCCAGTTCGCATACCCATGTCAACAAAGACTCCGTGATTTTATTAAGCTCACTTAAACCTGGGGTGTTGAGATGAGGTGTTTTCCGTGACCCCATTAAAGACTTTCGTCGTCTCTTAAAATGTGTTGTCATCCCGGCTGGCAGTACATTGTATTTATGAGATTATTCAACCGTCATTGATGACTGATCAGTTCATCGTGAGCGTGTGTTCTCTTTTGGTTGAAGAATATATGTTGAGTCACTGGATTTAGCCGAAGCTAAAATATTACGAGCAGAAGACAGCGGTTTACAGACTGCAGGTTTTCTCAACATTGGATTAAACAATGCTGAGGTAATTATTCCTTGCGTGTTGACAATTCCAACTCAAAAGTTGATCACTAGTTCACTTCTTTATCTTTCTGTAATTGCTTGTCAAGTGTAGTTGAACATTAGCTTCAGATTCTGGTGATCTGTCATGTTGTGTAACTGGAAGCCTTCTGCTACCCTCTCTATCCATCTTCTCCTGGGTTGTCCCCATTTTCTAACCACCTGTGATTTAGGAGGAACCAGATGTTAAAATTGGCCTTCATAAATGTGTGCTTGCTTCTAGTTTGACAGTTCAAATGGTATAACAAGATCATCAGTATGAACTAATAGCAAGAACCAGACAAATACCCGTGGACTAAGGTGTGCGAACACACAAATACCTGTGGACTAAGATGTGAGAACCAGACAAATACCTGTGGACTAAGATGTGAGAACACACAAATTGTGACCGCATGGCATACTACACTACCATTTATACGTGTTAGAATATAGAAATAACAGACGTAAAGCAAATAAGGCGTTTTCGCACAAAACGCAAGGTCATTAAAGTTCAGTTGGCAGTCACGACGAAGAGAGACAAAGATAGTGCAGTCCCAGGGAAAATATTAAATGCGTGTTTTGAATGGAAAATTTTGTTAAGTGAGAGTTGCTATTTTGATTCTTTTCCGTTGTTTAGAGAGAGAGAGACGTGTGGAAAAAGTCGAAAAGCTGAGAAAACGTGTGCAAATGTAGATAATTGTACCGTGTGGAAAAAAGAAAGCATCGTGTGAAAATTGGCGGGAAAAAGAAGAAATAATATAAATAGGAGAGTAGTGCGAGAAAGGGGAGTGATTTCATGATTTATGATTCCAATGATTCCATGATTTTGGACTTTTGAGGATTTTACAAATAGGGTTAAGTGAACTTCGTCTATGAGAATATCAAGACAAGTTTTTAAGTAGACAAGTTAGTATATTATTCCATTGGATATATATACTATAGTTGACATTTAAAAATCCGGCAACCTCTGGACCTGAGGTGTGCCGGATTGTTGAAAATGCCGGATTTTTTGTGGTTATATATGCTGTATGACATATGGATGCGAGTCGTGGGCAATGACTACAACCCACAAAAGCCAGATCCAAACCTCAGAAATGAGGTATCTGAGGAAAGTGGTTGAAGTAACAAGAAGAGACATGGTCCGCAACCAGACGATCCGTCAAGGCCTAAAATCCCATCCGCTGCAGACCCAAATAGAACAGTCCCAACTAAGATGGTTTGGCCATGTCTGCAGAATGGGAGAAGATCGGCTACCACGACAAGCATGGGAAACAAAGAGCAAGGGATCCAGACCTCCAGGACGACCCAGAGTCCGCTGGGAGGACAACATTAGACAATCTTTGAAGGACCGAGGACTAGAATGGAACCAGGCCAGGAAGAAGACAGCTGATAGAATGGTCTGGCGCTCTCTCGTCCAAACCTCTACACCTCAAGGTAGAAGGGGAACGACTAAGTAAGTAAGTATATATGCTGTATATATTTAACAGAAAATGACTACCTGTACAGTCCTTTAAAGAAAGAAAATTAAAAACTAAATGAAAAGCAAATGAAATTTTAATGTTCATCAACTAAATAAAACAGTTCTACAGAATTTTAGTTCAACAGCTGCATCAAAACATAAACGGCTCCAGAAAACAGTGGCGCGCCAACGCGGTAAATTAAAAAATGCGCTCCGAAATCCATGCCGGAAATCTGAAGGAACCGGATTATCGATGGCCGAATTTTTGAATGTCAACTGTACTGGACAAAAGTTAAGGGCCACCATTCAGTTTAGACAAGGTTTATATAATTGACTGGCAAACTGTAAAGACAAGTGAAAATGTCATTAAAACTGAGCTCAGAGAAATGTATATTCATTTCTGTGTGCACTAGGTTAATTTTTTTTTAAATGTCCAAAAACTGGGTCACTTTAACCCGCACGTGAAAATTGCCATTGTTGCTGCAAAAACTCGTGATTTTTGCAACACGCCCCACTAGTTCAAAAGGTGAAAAAGTGAGTTGAATTTGAATTCACGTGGAAAATGATCATCGGTATGTTCACCGTTGGTATGCAATAAATCAGTATGACACGTGGTCGAAATGATCACTGCTTTAGCCATGCCACCAAGGAGAAGTCTCAGCACAGTAGACCGTGGTCGAGCCATGGCATGGATTCAGAACGGTCAATCTGTTCGTCATGTTGCAAGACGTTTAGCAGTGTCCCACTCTACCATTCAGAGACTTCTTGAGAGATTTCAAGCTACCGGACATTTGGAAAATCGACCCTGCTCACGAAGAATTACATAAACCTTGTCTAAACTGAATGGCGGCCCTTAACTTTTGTCCAGTAGTATATATATATATATATATATATATATATATATATATATATATATATATATATATATATATATATATATATATATATATATATATATATATATATATATATATATATATATTTCATTGTGGATATATAAATGTTCCTCTTGGATAACCAACCATCATTGTGAAATTTACAGTGTTTGCCTAATGACATCAATAAACTCTAATTGAATTTTCTACAATTGCTGTGCTTTATTTGGAACGTACAGTTGGAACATTTGAAAACCATTATAAGAGATTGCTTATCACTAAACCTAAAGGGAAGAATGAACCTGGAAAGAAAAATGAGCAAAAGTCAAATATTACCATCTCTGGCGGAAGGCCAGTTAGCACTTGAATAACAACAACATATAAAGGATTAACTCTGACCAAATAAAATCAATATAACTTTTTGCACATTTAACTGACGCGGGCACATAACACACTCATTGGCTCCGTGACCTGCTCGGGCACAGTATATAGGTATGTCTCCACATACTTTTTTCGGGTCTCTAGGCACTTCTCCCACAATTTTCGGTCTTTTGGCATGTCTCCTCAGAATTTCCGGTCTCTAGGCACGTCTCCCCACAATTTCCGGTCTCTAAGAATGTCTCCTGACAATTACTGATCTCTAGGCAAGTCTCATCAAAATGTCTGGTCTCAAGGCACGTCCCCCTACAAATTCCTGTCTCTAGTGCTTTTGATGAACTAATATGTCGACTGTCTACCCCCGCTACGGTGTTAAACTGTCCAGTAAAGTTTCATTTCTCAGTTGACTTTTCGGTCAAGTTTTACGTGTTGTAATTATGTATTCTAATATCATAACGTGGGAGGCGCAGATCTACTGCCTCTTCAAATTATGTATACAAGCTTCATTACAGGACATCCTTGTAGGTGTCCCAGGCAAGGCATTCTTAGCCTTCTTCTGCTCAACCACATCACTATAAATGGCCTTCAGTAGTTTGCTTTTTTCTGTGATGGTTGTCCATGATTCGTTTCCATAAAACATGTTTGAATTATATTACACTGAAGAGACAATGTTACTTCAGCTGATAAAGATTAGTTGCGAACGACGATTTTCGTTTGTTAAAATACTGTTTTTTCTTGGTTACTCTGTTCTTTGTTCCCCAGTTGCGGCTGTCAAACATTAGTATTAGAGTTTCCACGTATTTACATCTTTTGGCAAGTTTCATAACTGTAGTATTTGTTTTTATGCTGTTTTTTGACAGTTTTGTTAATTTGATAGGACCATCGTATAAAGCTTGAACCATTATTTGTATGTTTTGCCATTGATGTTGTTACTGTCATGCCCAGTCAGTAAACAAACAATACAATCCAAAGAGGCCACAAAGATGTTTTCTTACATAAAAATTACAAGAATTCCTTGGGTAATTACCAAAAGAGTAATAGTCATGAAAGGAAGCTTATTTCTCTTGTTAGAAGGAAGATATGTAGTACCAATTTTTCATTTATTCTCTTATGTTTTCTATTTAGCCCTCATTTTCTTTCCTTTCCCTGACGAAGGCCTAGTGGCTGAAACGTTGGCTATTTCTTTGTCGTTTGTCATAGTAAGACGAATCACTTTTTTTTTCTCAAATTAATTCAATCTTGTTGGAAGGAACAAAATCCACTTTCTTTGGGAATTTTAATAGAAGAGAAAGATTGAAAATTATTGTGACAAGAAAATCGTAGCTTTTTCAGTGATGACCACACACAAAAATTATCCCAAGTGTTTTGTGAAGCCTGTTAGAATTGATCTTTCTTAAGTCCTTGAGATGCCTGTTATAGTTATGTTTTTGATGTGCCTCATAGGATTTCTTTTTAACCGTTGACATATCTGCTATTGATTATGTTTTTTTGTGTCCTTGATATGTCTGCTAACATTTATGGCTTTTGTTTTTGATATTCCTGCTAGATGTTTTGTTTATGTTTTTCTTGGTCTTGATGTCTCTGCTTTATGTCGTTGACGAATCTCCTATTGATGATATTTATTTATTTTTTTTTCGTTGATTCGTGTGCTTGAATTTATGTTTTTTGTGTCTTTGGTATGTCTGCTGAAGTTGACCTTTTCATATCTATAGTGTGTTGCTATTCATTCATTCATAACCCTCCTCTCCCAAAGGAGCATAGGCCTTCAACAAACACATGCCAAGTCCTCCTGTCACGTGCCATCATCTCAAGTTTTTTCCACGTTCTCCTCATCATGTGTTGCTATAGTTTATACTTTAAAGCTTTTTACATCACATAAATAATCCACAAACAAACGCATTTTCAAACACATTTTTAACCTAAAAATTGATCCTGTTCCTGTTTATCGATGTTCAACGGCGTTGTAATGCATCTTTTAGTGCTGCCGAACCAAACGACCTGCTGTAATCATGGACTCATTGTTTTTAAAATATGCCTATAAACGTGATGCATAATGGTTCAACCCTGCATACTGACAAATTGTGTGGTTCCACCATTGATCTTATATAGGCGTGCCACACATACAAGTATCTGCATGTGGGTCCGTGTTAAGGTACGTGTTAAATGTACCAGGTTTTTCTGGTTCGCTCTTCTTATCGGCAAACAGTGAAACTGTCATAATTTGAAGGCCAATTTTGACTAAACTTTAAAAAAAAAAAAACAACGTCTACTTATCCATAACTGGTTATAATTACTCATAATTGTTTCCTGTCCCAACGTTTCTTTATCCACAGCACAACATCATCAACTTAATGTTTCCTAGGTTCTACATCCACAGTACAACATTATCAACCCACCATGTCTTTGTTTCTACAACCTAACATTTCTTCTGTTTTACATCCAAAGTACAACATTATCAACCTAACATTTCTTCTAACCTACATTCAAAGAACAACATTAAAAACCTAACATTTCTTCTGTTCTACAACCTAAAATTTCTTGTTCTCCAACCTAACCTTTCTTCTGTTCTACAACCTAACATTTCTTCTGTTCTACAACCTAACATTTCTTCTGTTCAACCCTCCATGTCTTTGTTTCTACAACCTAACATTTCTTCTGTTCTACAACCTAACATTTCTTCTGTTCTACAACCTAACATTTCTTCTGTTCTACAACCTAACATTTCTTCTGTTCTGCAACCTAACATTTCTTCTGTTCTACAGCCGGACATTTCTTCTGTTCTACAACCTAACATTTCTTCTGTTCTGTCGTAAATTTATTTTGAGAGAAAAGAGTCTTAGAAATAGTGGTCCGGTTTTGAGTGGAAAATGATGATGGAAAACTCAGTGATAGAAAATGTAGAGATTTAATAGTTGCTTCACAGCGTGCTGGAGGAGAGTAAAGACAGACTTATTTACGACAAATCGTTTCTCTCAATCTTCTCTTCCACTCTCCTGGTCAAACAATTATTTGCCAGTTTTCCAGACACGCATCTGCGCGCACACCGATTTGGTGTTTTCAAACACACAGACGACGTAGATACAAACTATATTAAACGAATAGGGGAAAAGTTGGGCTTTGGGTACATCCAACACAGAACTAAATGAGTTTATATGATTTTATTCACTTTAAACATCAATCACTAACAAATATCAGGTATTACATAAATTATCATAAGTACACAAATGCAAATAACAAATTTGGGAGGGGTGAAGAAGATTGGTATCGACTAAGCCCTTCCCGCTTATTAGACAAAGATAAACCCAGTCCAGAGATAGATAATATCAGGAACACGGGTACGTTAACCTAACAGTGAAGTTAATTACTCTGAAAGAGGTGTTACAAAGTTAGGTATAGGAGATAGAAAAAAACCTGTTCTTCCCAGCTGTTCTTCCCTTTACTAAGCAAATGGAAAGGAGGGGGGTTTAAACAGAGTTAACCAATTATCAACTCCCCCTTAAAGGAACAATGCAGGGAATACAGAAAAATTATATTACTAGGCAAGAAAGTTAACAACAGGGTTACAAAAGAAAAAGATTAAATTTCCTGTCATTCATACACTCTGTGCGGATCCACACTCATATACACCACACACTTACCGAGTTGCAGCATCAGTCACTCCATAGAATGATAAACACACTGATTAAACTCTTGACACGTGTAACTGTCTAGCACTTCTATGCCCCGCCCCAGATATTGCGAGTTTTTACTGAGAGCAAATATTCCCGCTTATCGCCGGACTTGAAGTTCTAAGAGTTCTTGTGGTTTATTATAAAGAAACGAGTCAATGGGATGGCACTGACACAGTTCGGCACAGGGGTGAAAATGAAGTGGTCTCTTTTAATCCTCCGCTATGGTAAAATTCCTTCAATGCGTGATGATAGTTTTATTAAATCCAATTGAGGAAAAACTAGGCTCAGTCACAGTCAGGAAAATATGTACTCTCTCACAGTAAACAGTAAATATAATATCGCTACTGGCGATGATTACCTTCCAGTTTATCTTACAGGTTTGTAAGGGTAATTTGATGATTGTTCTTTAAAATGTTCTTGGGTGGGCTTTATTTCATTTAATTCTGACAGCTAGGTCGCAAGGACCGCCACAAGATTATATTTAAAAGAAATGTTTCTTCAATATGACTGGAAGTTTATAGGATGATTTCTTTATTTCTTTCTTTATTTAGCTGGGACCGCAGGTTACGATCACTCGCTTTGCACAGAATAGAAATCACTGCAAATATATATATAAAATCCAGGGGAAAATCTATAACAAGATTTCAATAAAGCTAGTGCTTCTGTAAAGGTCTGGCCAGCGAGTGATAAAATGTCTATTCTTCATGGTCTATTTATCTAAAATGGAATGCAAGTTGAGTGGGACATGATAAACTTGACAGCTTATTTGATCTCATGAACTTTTGGGGATCTGACCGCCAAATCAAGGGAAGAAGCCGCCCCCTGGTCTTCGTATCTCTGTTCGCTGCTGCCCGTTTCGGCTTTCCCCGTTCGCTCGGTTCTGCGATTGACACCGAGACGCGAAAATAGCGGCAAGCAACTGCGTCTCGTATCAGGGACCACTACTGTCTTTGATAACGCCGATAGTCTCCCCTGAAATCCCTCAGTCTGTCTCTTTGATCGTGGTCGCTGTATCTGTTTGATTCTGGCGACGCCCCCCACTGGCCAAGTTAATTAAAATAACTGCCTATGATTGTTCAAGAGATGTTAGTGGGCGTGATTTAATCTCTCCTTAAATCAATGCGATGACCAGAATGAACGATAGGTAAACTTTCCGCATATCAATCAGCAAACATGTTTGCCCTCTGTGTGAACAGTTGCATAGCTAATGAATCCACGTGAAAGAAGTCCCGTTTTACAAGAATTACAACAAAGTTCAGGGTCAGCCGAGTTCGTCCATCACAATCGTCCCCTCTTTTGAGACGTGAAAACGTGTTTTCATGTTTGATTTATGACGATGAAGCTGCCCTGATCGGTAACTTTTGGATGATTGGTATCTTCACCTTCCTCCTCTTCCTCTGTAGTCCAGTTTCTACTCAGGAAATCAGCCCCGACATTCTGTCTTTCCGGAATATATTCCACTTTGAAAGAATAAACGCTTAAAAGGAGGGCCCAACGCATGATCCTAGCGTTAAATTCTTTATTGGCACCAAGAAATGCTAACGGAGCGTGGTCTGTTTGCAACGTGAAAGATGTACCATAAAGAAACTCATGATGGCGTCTGATACCGTCAATCAGAGCAAGACATTCCCTTTCAACTACGCTGTAGTTCCGTTCCGCTTTATTTAATTTCCGACTGCCATAGGCAACTGGAAATATCATGTTCAGGTCACTGTCATCGGCTTGAAGCAGTGTTGACCCGATGCCCTGACCTGACGCGTCGACTCTCAGTACAAAAGGTTTCTTGAAGTCAGGCAACCTCAAAATGGGGTATGCAGACAACTGTCCTTTCAAAGTGCTATACGCGTGTTCGCACTTTTGATCCCAAATGACCTTATCAGGACAACCTTTCTTTGTGAGGTCAGTCAGAGGTGCCATCAGTCCGTTGAAGTTCTGGATGTACTTCTGATAGTATGCACATAGCGATATGAAGGAACGTACATCTTTCTTCGTTCGGGTCTTTTTGCTGCCATTATCTTCTCCACGTTCTTCTTGATAGGCCAACTGCATCCGTGAGAAATAGTGTGCCCCAGGAAGTCTAACTGTTCAAACCCGATGAGACATTTGCTAGGTCTGGCTGTGAGACCCATTTCCTGTAGTCTCCTGAGGAGCATAGCAACCGTAGCAATATGTTCTTCATAGGTTTCCGATGCAATTAATATGTCATCCATAAAATTATGGATATGGGGACTTTGCAAAGGTTCTAGAAGTTTCCTCATCATCCTGGTGAACACTCCTGGTGCGTTATGCAATCCGAACGGCATCACGTTAAATGTGTAATGTCCTTCGCTAGTGCTGAAAGCTAACAAAGGTTTAATTTCCTCCTTGACTGGTATTTGATAATAACCTTTGCTGAGGTCAATCTTGGAGAAGATCTTTGCTTTGCTGAGCTTGGTGAACAACTCAGAAACAGTTTGGAGAGGTTCGGGCTGGAATTCCGTTACAGCGTTTAGCAACCTGTAATCAATGCACAGCCGAACTTCCTTATTGGGCTTCTGCAACAGCACTACGCTCGAGCTTTAAGGAGATGTAGACTCACTGATAATTCCTGCCTGACGCAGCTTGTCTATTTCTCCGCGAAGTGCATCAGCTTTAGCGTACGGGATGGGGTAAACTCTGGTTTAAACAGGGGTCTCATTTGTTAATTTCATATCAAATTCAATGAGATTTGTTCGACCAGGTACATCCGTTAAGACTGCACTGTACTGTTTTAGTAGAGCCCTGGTTTCTGTTTGTTGTTCTGGTGAGAGATTGTCGCCGAACTTGACATCTTTAAAGGATTATGTGGGTTGCAGTGGATACTCCATGCAACCATCATCATCTTCCTCGTCTTCCGTTCCTATGGCGACAGCCAGGAGATGCTCGGAGGATGGCACCGGTCTTTCCAAATATTTCTTTAGCAGATTTATGTGGAAGACCTTCTCCTTTCCTTTGATGGAGATCTTGTAGTTGGTACGTGAGATCTTTTTAAGGACGGTAAACGGTCCTTGCCATCCGATGCGAAGTTTATTGCTTCCGGTTGGAAGTAGCAATAGGACTTTCTCCCCTGGTTGTAGTTCTCTCTCTTTTGCAGCTTTGTTGTATCTTTTAGTAATTTTAGCGCGGGCTTTCTTAAGGTTGGTAGTAGCTAGATCCCATCCTAGCTTTAGCCTTTCCTTAAGCTCAGATACATACTTGCTTGCAGAGACGACTGTCTCGTCAGCCTTCTGGTCTGTCAGGGACCGAAGTAAGGCTTCTAGTGGCCCCTTTATAGGTCTGCCAAATAAAAGTGTAGCTGGCGCAAAACCCGTAGACGCTTGGGGTACCTCTCGGTAGGCGAATAGGGCAGCCGATATATATTGGTCCCAGTCTTCCGGTTTCTCCTGACCCAGCTTACGTAACATCATGGTGAGGGTACCGTTAAAACGTTCCACGAGCCCATTTCCGGCCGGATGGTAGGGACTTGTGTGGATATGTTTGGCTCTCAAGATCTTAAAGATCTCCTCCATTAACAGGCTACGGAATTGGGATCCATTGTCCGTCAAAACTTGTTGAGGGAATCCCAACCGTGTAAAAATTTGCACAAGGGCTTCTGCGACATGCTTGGAATTAGTGCATGGTAGCGGTACGGCTTCGGCCTACATAGTGCAAGTGTCAACTAAGGTCAGGATGAACCTGTTCCTTCTTTTGGTCTTTTCCAGAGGACCAATAATGTCGACAGCAACCCGTTCAAATGGAGTCCCTACTATTGGCATTTGCCCCATAGGTACTGGGGGTGTCAAGTGCTTGGGTGCTACCCGCTGGCACTGGGCGCAGGATTTCACATACCTGACAATGTCAGAGTTCATTCCTGGCCACCAATAGTGGTTTTTTATTCGCTGAATAGTGGCGTTTTGTCCCATATGTCCGCTAAAGGGAAGAGAGTGCCCCATTTCTAAGATCTGGTTTCTGTACTGCGTCGGTACTAGGAGCTGGTTATTCCCCGTGTCCGAGTTGCCCGTTCAACGATACAATACACCATCCTTAGAAAAGATGTCTCCGTTGTGTCTGGGGTCCTTAGCCATGGGCAGTTTTTTAAAGCAGGGCGCCAGAGTAGGGTCCTTTTGTTGCGCCTCCTTCAGTTCATTCGGCAACAAGTTTGGCGCAGGCTCCCTCTCCTTCTTGGCTTGCCCTCTTGTGGTTACCGCTGCCACAATCGGCTCCTTAGGTCTCCCAATGAACACATATCTATCCCAGGATAACTGGGTAGATCGGATCATCCATTATGGCCGCTTTAATAACTCCTCTGACAAAGTCAGAGTGTATTTCTACCAGTGCGATAGGAAGCGTCCTGGGTGCATCACTCCTGAAAACTCCACTAAGTTTGACGGTTTCCTCTGTCTCCTGACCGGGTTTGACTAGGTGCCTAGCGACAATACAATCAAAACTTAATCCAGTGTCAAAAAGACACGTAGTAGAGGTACTGTTCAAAATTACAGTTCCTCGAGTTGAGGGTCGGTCCCCCTCAGGTTGAGAATCACTGACATTGACTCTACCTTTCGAGGCTGTATGCAAACATCCAATGCGGTTTGCACCGGTTTGTTTGCCCTGATCAGACGTTCCTGGTGTAGGGGTCTTCCCTTTTCCTTGACCTTGGTGGCCGCGCTGCCACGTAGGCTTGTTGGGTTGATCAGAATTGTTGTTGGGGGGGTATTGGGTTTTGTAGAATTTCGATTTTTCCTGGGGAGGTTTCTGGGTATTGTTATCTCGTTGGTTAAAATGTTGAGAGGAAGTGGAAGAATAGGATGCCTGCTCTAGATTCTGTTTTCGAGATGGCTCATCGGTGGGTTTACGTTTAGTGCTGGGAAGTTCGGCCATTGCATTGCTATAGCGTTCGGCTTTATTGAGTATGTCTTCAAGCCTGACTGCCCCCTGTTCAGCCAAAAATCTACGAGTTTCATTCGACAAAGTGGATTTTATCTGCTCCACAAGAACAAGTTCGAGGAGTCCCTCATATGAAAGAGGTAGGTCAGATAATTCAATGCACTTTGTCATATAACCCGTGAGACGTGAAGAGAACTGGGGAAATGTTTCAGTGCTCTCTTTTCGGCTGTTTCTGAACAACTGCAGAAACTTTCGGGCAGTCATCTCAAACTGCTGTAGTAAGGCCTTCTTCAACAGGTCATAATCATGTTGATTCGGTCCCAGCTTTGTGTACACGTCATAAGCATTGCCTTTCAGTGACGTTGAAAGTTTGAGCGCCCAGCGGGTACTCTCTAACCCATAAAGATTCGCGAGTCTCTCGAATTTTTCTAGGTAGCTGTCAATTTTTTCGTTAGGGCTAGGAAAAGATTCTAAAGAAAACGACATAGCAGTTAATTGGGCAGATTGAGTACTGGAGAGGTCCATTGATTGAGACTGGGGCGAAGACGGCTCTCCGTTAGTCGAAGTAGAGGCGCCCCGACTCTCTAGAGCCTTAAGCGCCAGTTGATGCTGTCTTTCCTTGTCTCTCTCTCTCTCTCTCTGCGAGTTTCCATCTCCGCTTCAATTTTCTTCTGTTCCAAAAGACGTTTATCCGCTTCTTTCTTATCTGCCCTCTCCTGGGCTTCTCTCCTCTCTGTTCTTTCTTTCTCTTCCTTCCTCTCAGCTTCGGCTCTCTGTTGCTCCGCCTTCCTCTCAGCTTCGGCTCTCTGTTGCTCCGCGTCATATATTTCCAATTCCTGGTGAATAAACGCGTTTGCAGCTTCTGCATCTAATCCTGCTTTTTTCGCTTCCAGCCTCAAGATGGACCTCATCTTTATCCTCTCTGCCATTGTTAAAGAATAAGATGAAGTATGCCTAGAGAACTAGTAGGAAGAAACGCGAAAGGGAGGAACTCTGAACCGCTACGAGAAAAAAACACAAGTATAAATTTACCTGTGTTACCTCCTACCTGTACTGTGCAAACTTATCGCTGCTATTATCTGGCAATTTAGGCTCTAAACGCAAGCGACTATGCCACTAAATGGTAAGTTACACTGGAAAAGAATCTACTTTTACTAACAGTAGAGAAAAATTTATATTAAAACAATTTAAAAGGAAAAAAAAAATTTCCCCTAAATTTTAAATCTCTGACAACAAACTCCGTCCCTAAAGTCAATTATTGAGATGAGACGTTGTTAACTTAATTTTTAAAAATCAGAACAATCCGTCTTTAGCTAAGCTCAACTCTTTTTAACTTCAAAAACCTTAGTGACTGTAAAACAATCACGCAATCCCAGCAACTCTTATAAAGAAAGAAATTGAATTATCTCCGCCAGAGGATAATTAAAATAGCAAATATTTTTGTTTATCTGTACTTTCTACTGCTGTGGAGAGAAAACAACCTGTAAATATGCTGTGTGGACAACCCAAATACTTAAAGAACGTGTGTCTAGGGGTGTAATTATTTATTTATTTCCCTAATTCACAAAGACAGATCATTCACACTCTACCTAGTTAGACCCAGACTAAATCAGACTCGAAATATCTCTAACCCGGCTATGCAATTGCCTCAAATGTAGCTCAAGATCCCAGAACCAGCCCACAAATATGTGTGCATCAAATGTATCTCGAAATTATCCCGGCGAGCCAGCCAAATATTGTCGTAAATTTATTTTGAGAGAAAAGAGTCTTAGAAATAGTGGTCCGGTTTTGAGTGGAAAATGATGATGGAAAACTCAGTGATAGAAAATGTAGAGATTTAATAGTTGCTTCACAGCGTGCTGGAGGAGAGTAAAGACAGACTTATTTACGACAAATCGTTTCTCTCAATCTTCTCTTCCACTCTCCTGGTCAAACAATTATTTGCCAGTTTTCCAGACACGCAACTGCGCGCACACCGATTTGGTGTTTTCAAACACACAGACGACGTAGATACAAACTATATTAAACGAATAGGGGAAAAGTTGGGCTTTGGGTACATCCAACACAGAACTAAATGAGTTTATGTGATTTTATTCACTTTAAACATCAATCACTAACAAATATCAGGTATTACATAAATTATCATAAGTACACAAATGCAAATAACAAATTTGGGAGGGGTGAAGAAGATTGGTATCGACTAAGCCCTTCCCGCTTATTAGACAAAGATAAACCCAGTCCAGAGATAGATAATATCAGGAACACGGGTACGTTAACCTAACAGTGAAGTTAATTACTCTGAAAGAGGTGTTACAAAGTTAGGTATTCATTCATAACCCTCCACTCCCAAAGGAGCATAGGCCTTCAACAAACACATGCCAAGTCCTCCTGTCACGTGCCATCATCTCAAGTTCTTTCCATGTTCTCCTCATCATTTTCACCTCTGTTTCCAACTCTCTTCTCTTCCTGTCTACCCCCTTCCACTTTGTTTCACACATTCCCGGAACCTCGATTTTGTATTCCCTCATTTCTGCTGCTACTTGTGCCACTTTCCCTTGTTCGTTCAATGTCCGAACATTCCAGGTGCCAAATCTGGAAGTTCTCCTAGAAGAAAGAAGGTTAGTCAGCAACACAGACTCCTTTCGGCTTTCTCTGTGTTGCATCATACGCCTCCCCGCGAGAGGACCTTCCCCTGTCTTGGATGGCTGTGTTTTATTTTCTTTATTTGACTTGTCCATATTTGTTGAAGTTTTTTGTGGTTTAAATTTTTTTTACAGGATGGGGTAACCGGCCCCATGCCCAACCCTCCTTAGTCGCCTTCTACGACATGCTTGGCAGGGGACAGTGTTACTATTCTTTACTCCCCTTTCGGGCCCCGGTAACACACGGGTGAAAGTTAGGTATAGGAGATAGAAAAAACCTGTTCTTCCCAGCTGTTCTTCCCTTTACTAAGCAAATGGAAAGGAGGGGGGTTTAAACAGAGTTAACCAATTATCAACTCCCCCTTAAAGGAACAATGCAGGGAATACAGAAAAATTATATTACTAGGCAAGAAAGTTAACAACAGGGTTACAAAAGAAAAAGATTAAATTTCCTGTCATTCATACACTCTGTGCGGATCCACACTCATATACACCACACACTTACCGAGTTGCAGCATCAGTCACTCCATAGAATAATAAACACACTGATTAAACTCTTGACACGTGTAACTGTCTAGCACTTCTATGCCCCACCCCAGATATTGCGAGTTTTTACTGAGAGCAAATATTCCCGCTTATCGCCGGACTTGAAGTTCTAAGAGTTCTTGTGGTTTATTATAAAGAAACGAGTCAATGGGATGGCACTGACACAGTTCGGCACAGGGGTGAAAATGAAGTGGTCTCTTTTAATCCTCCGCTATGGTAAAATTCCTTCAATACGTGATGATAGTTTTATTAAATCCAATTGAGGAAAAACTAGGCTCAGTCACAGTCAGGAAAATATGTACTCTCTCACAGTAAACAGTAAATATAATATCGCTACTGGCGATGATTACCTTCCAGTTTATCTTACAGGTTTGTAAGGGTAATTTGATGATTGTTCTTTAAAATGTTCTTGGGTGGGCTTTATTTCATTTAATTCTGACAGCTAGGTCGCAAGGACCGCCACAAGATTATATTTAAAAGAAATGTTTCTTCAATATGACTGGAAGTTTATAGGATGATTTCTTTATTTCTTTCTTTATTTAGCTGGGACTGCAGGTTACGATCACTCGCTTTGCACAGAATAGAAATCACTGCAAATATATATATAAAATCCAGGGGAAAATCTATAACAAGATTTCAATAAAGCTAGTGCTTCTGTAAAGGTCTGGCCAGCGAGTGATAAAATGTCTATTCTTCATGGTCTATTTATCTAAAATGGAATGCAAGTTGAGTGGGACATGATAAACTTGACAGCTTATTTGATCTCATGAACTTTTGGGGATCTGACCGCCAAATCAAGGGAAGAAGCCGCCCCCTGGTCTTCGTATCTCTGTTCGCTGCTGCCCGTTTCGGCTTTCCCCGTTCGCTCGGTTCTGCGATTGACACCGAGACGCGAAAATAGCGGCAAGCAACTGCGTCTCGTATCAGGGACCACTATTGTCTTTGATAACGCCGATAGTCTCCCCTGAAATCCCTCAGTCTGTCTCTTTGATCGTGGTCGCTGTATCTGTTTGATTCTGGCGACGCCCCCCACTGGCCAAGTTAATTAAAATAACTGCCTATGATTGTTCAAGAGATGTTAGTGGGCGTGATTTAATCTCTCCTTAAATCAATGCGATGACCAGAATGAACGATAGGTAAACTTTCCGCATATCAATCAGCAAACGTGTTTGCCCTCTGTGTGAACAGTTGCATAGCTAATGAATCCACGTGAAAGAAGTCCCGTTTTACAAGAATTACAACAAAGTTCAGGGTCAGCCGAGTTCGTCCATCACATGTTCTACAAACTAACATTTCTTCTCTTCTACAACCTAACATTTCTTCTGTTCTACAACCTAACATTTCTTCTGTTCTACAACCTAACATTTCTTCTGTTCTACAACCTAACATTTCTTCTGTTCTACAATCTAACATTTCTTCTGTTCTACAACCTAACATTTCTTCTGTTCCACAACCTAACATTTCTTCTGTTCTACAACCTAACATTTCTTCTGTTCTACAACCTAACATTTCTTCTGTTCTACAATCTAAAATTTCTTCTGTTCTACAACCTAACATTTCTTCTGTTCCACAACCTAACATTTCTTCTGTTCCACAACCTAACATTTCTTCTGTTCTACAACCTAACATTTCTTCTGTTCTACAACCTAACATTTCTTCTGTTCTACAACCTAACATTTATTCTGTTCTAGAACCTAAAATTTCTTCTTTTCTACAACCTAACATTTCTTCTGTTCTACAACCTAACATTTCTTCTGTTCTACAACCTAACATTTCTTCTGTTCTACAACCTAACATTTCTTCTGTTCTACAACCTAACATTTCTTCTGTTCTACATATACAGCACAACATCACCGACGTTTGGACGGAGGATATCGTCTGACAGACGAGGATCTATAGTTGCTGCAGGACTGGCCAGTCCCAAGAAATTCGCGAAAGTGAAAAATCTCTTGGACGAAAAAAGTTACATTGACACCCTCCATCAGAAAGTATTCACGGTGAGTAATTTGTTTCCCGAGTGGCTGCGGGTTATCATGTTTGTTTCCTGTGTGGCAGCTGGTTGTCCTGTTTGTTTCCGATGTGGCCGCGGGTTGTCACGTTTTGTTTCCTGTGTGGCCGCGGATTGTCCTGTTTGTTTCGTGTGTGGCCGCTGGTTGTCCTGTTTGTTTCCAGTGTGGCCGCAAGTTGTCATGTTTGTTTCCTGTGTGGCAGCGGGTTGTCTTGTTTGTTTCCCGAGTGACCGCGGGTTGTCACGTTGGTTTACAGAGTGGCCGCGGGTTGTCATGTTTGTTTCCAGAGTGGCCGTCGGTTGTCATGTTTGTTTCCAGAGTGGTCGCGGGTTGTCAAGTTTGTTTCCTGTGTGGCCGTGGGTTGTCCTGTTTGTTTCCAGAGTGGTCGCGGGTTGTCATGTTTGTTTCCTGTGTCTGGCTGTTTGAAATGTCATTGTTTTCTTTTTCTTCTTGGTTACTATGTTGTTTGCTTCTTGGCACCATGATTGTTGTGTTATTGGTTGTTTTATTCTCTGATTAATATATTCTTAGTATTCTATTTCCATGATCTAACGTTGTTTGCATGTTGAACGTGATTGTTGATGTGTTGCATGTTGATTAACTGGGAGACTCTGTGTGCTGATTTTGTTTTCTGAACTCTATGACTGAGATATTTGCTTGTTTATGGACTACATAGTTGATGTGTTTCGTTAACTCTGTCGTTCACGTATTGTTTTGAGACACGCTGATTGACTTATTACTTTCTTGAACACTTGTTTGGTGTGAACTTTGGTTCATGTATTGCTGGTTGACGTTCTCTCTGTTTCATAAATGGATGGTTGATTCAGGACTGGGTTGATTGCTCTTTCTTCCCAAATGGCAGCTTTCTGTTGTATTTTCCAGCCTTCGCTGAGAATTGAACTAACTTCACCTTTGTGGGACTTCCAACTTCACTCCGGATTTTATCCATGCTGTTAGCTTCAGGCATTTGTAAAAATAACCATTATGTTATAAATAAATTACTGCCCTGAGCTCCATTGCCCGTTGCAACTGCTCACAGTCAGCATGACGCCTTTTCCGCATAAATTATCAATTGGAAATTTCAACCAATGTGAACTGGGTTTCATTGTCAGCGCAAAAGTTGAGGGAAAAAATAACCAGTTGTTGAAGGGTGACACATTGGAGTCATTACCCAAGTGGTCCCACGTCCTCCCTCCTCCACCTCTTCCCCCCCCCCCCCTTTCCCCTTTACCCCCAGTATTGCAGATGTAAAAAAGCTGAAACTATTGTCTGTCGGAACGACTTCTGATGATCATATTACCTCTTAAGGATCTGTACAAAGTTTCCTATCTTCAGGTCACGTGAAGCAAACCTTTAGTAGAAGCAAACCTTAATATGTCACATTGACAGACATAGTTTCATGTGTTAGGGGTTCCTCATGTTCTGAGAACACCCTGACGCCAGCTTGCATGTGTATGGCGAAAGCTTGTGGTTGATGATGTCATCACATTTCTTGTTGTGGTTGATGATGTCATTACATTTCTTGTTGTAGTTGATGATGTCATCACATTTCGTGTTATGGTTTGTTACCGCTGGGTCATCACCATCGTTGTTCTTATTTTCAGCTGCCTAAGGAGCATAGACGTTCTGTCACAGAATGACCTCGAAACTTTTCATTTCTTGAACCATCCCGTAATCCATTTTGTACTCTTCAAGTTCTATTTTCCTACCTCGGATAATGTTTGGTATTTTCGAGTCATTGTTTACACTTCTTCCTGTAATAATCCGTCTTGTCTGTTTACCTAATCATCCCTGATGAGAGAGTAGACAGGTGATGTAATATTGACCGACAGTCATGTTGGTAAAATTATCTTGTAACAGACATGGGCGCGCCGGATTAACACGAAGATCGCCCCGCGAGTTGCTTATAGTTGATTTGGCAATTGTGATTTCCTAATTTCTCTCGCTGAGAGAACAAAACCCAGCTGGTCACACGATGAATGTTTGTTTGCACAGGTACAGGACAGTAAATTATCCACACCTGGTGAAACACACCTGAAAGACGGAATGTTGTAATAGCTTCCATGTAGATATGATCAGTAATACATTCAGGAAGTTGTGAGTTGTAAATGTGATAATCCTAGACGGAAAATCACACTACTTTGTATGGAGATTGACCGTTTGTATTTCACAAACGTATGAGTCACACAGAAAATTCCACGAGAAAAGTTATCATAACACGCATAATTGAATACTATTAGCTGGGCAATTCTAGATGTTATAACTAACACTTCTGATTGGAGCCTGGTCAGATAGTAACAATCACGTGCGTTGGACGAAAGTTACAATATAATCTGACACTTTCGCCGGTTTAGAGCCCTGTGAAATTCACATCGTCAAGAAAACAACAAGCTAGCCCGAGTAAAGAATAGGATCAGAGTTCCATTTATCGGACCGGTCCTTGTTTCAGTATCGTGTGGACTTAATCCCAAGAAAACTCTGCCTACATTAACACAGAAAGCCGGAATCCTAGGAATCTGAACATAAAGTCAGAGTCGGAGCCTATAAGACCCCAAAGAACATGAGGAAGGAAAACAATGCCCTCTCAAATTTATAAAGGACAAGCAAGGCAAATTGCTTACTGCCCCGAAGGAAGTAATGGAAAGATGGAAAGAATATTTCTCAGAACTCCTGGATGGTGAGCATGGTGAAGCATCAGAAATGATAACCACTAGCACAGAAGAGAAAACCAATGATGGTGAAGATGACATAAAGATGGAAGAACCGAAGGCAGCACTGGAGAAAATCAAGATGGGCAAAGCAGCAGGGCATGATGGTATAACACCAGAAATGGTTAAGTACATGGGAGCATCAGGCGACCTATTACTCTTAAGAGTTCTACAGGCAGCGTGGTACAACAAGACCATACCAAAGGACTGGGAGATTGTCATCATAACACCAATTTTCAAAAAGGGTGACAATCGACAGTGTGGAAACCATAGAGGCATATCCCTTCTCAGTGTCCCTGGTAAAATCTACTCTAGAATCCTAGAGCAGATACTCCGACGCCTAGCTGAGCCCCAATTGGATGAGGTCCAGTGCGGATTCCGAGCGAACCGAAGTACTCAAGACCTAATCTTCACACGCAGACAGCTGAGTGAAAAGGCCCTTGAGTATAAGAGTGAGATCCATCTTTGTTTCATAGATCTGGAAAAGGCGTTTGACAGGGTCCCCTGGAGCAAACTTTGGGACTGTTTGGCAAGGAAGAACATTCCAGCACCTCTGATTCATGCTATACAGAGCTTCTACAAGTCTTGCAGAAATTATGTGAGGACAGCAAACCATAAGTCAGAAGAGTTCAGGACCACCACTGGTGTAAGACAAGGTGATATCCTGTCACCTTACCTTTTCATACTCCTCATGGACGATGTCATTAAAGCATGTAAGGAGAGAACAAGAAAGTATTTAGTGGGGTACTGGAAGATGAGACAGGTCTGTATTTCAGAGCTGGCATTTGCTGATGATGTTGCCCTGATTGCTAAATCAGAGACACATCTCCAATCCAACCTGCAAGTCTGGAAGGAAGAGCTGGAGAAGAGAGGGATAGTCATAAGCAGCTCTAAAACAAAATCCATGGTGATATCACGAGACGAAAGAAGACATCAGATTAAGCTGGGAGAACAGGTCATGGAGCAGGCCGACCACTTTAAATACCTCGGAGCTATTATAGACCGAAAGGGAGGCATCAAAGAAGAGTTGGCCACTCGAAAAGCAGCAGCTGGGAGACTTTTTCAGGCCATAAATCGAGGATTCCTGAGCAAAAGAGAGGTTGGTAAGAAATCGAAGATAGCTATATACCGCTCCACCTATGTCCCAGTCTTGACATATGGATGCGATTCATGGGCAATGACTACAACCCACAAAAGTCAGACCCAAACCTCAGAAATGAGGTATCTCAGGAAGGTGGTTGAAGTAACAAGAAGAGACATAGTACACAACCAGACGATAAGTCAAGGCCTTAAATCCCACCCCCTGCAGACCCAAGTAGAACAGTCCCAACTAAGATGGTTTGGCCATGTCTGCAGAATGGGAGAAGATCGGCTACCACGACAAGCATGGGAAACAAAGAGCCAGGTATCCAGATCCCCAGGATGACCCAGAGTCCGCTGGGAGGACAACATTAGACAATCTTTGAAGGACCGAGGACTAGAATGGAACCAGGCCAGGAGGAAGACAGCCGATAGGATGGTCTGGCGCTCTCTCTTCCAAACCTCTACACCTCACGGTAGAAGGGGAACGACTAAGTAAGTAAGGGAGCCTAGTGTAAAGTAATACTTCAGACCGCGTGTAAGAGGCATCATAAACAAGTTGCCTTAACTATTTCTCTGATTCAGGACTCAGTATTCCTAAAGAGATTTTAGGGTAAGTTGTACATTTTAAAATTCTGTATTTTGCATTTAACCATAACCTGCAACTAACCAAACATCGGCTGGAGCATAAACCAACAAACTTACTGGCAGCTAAGTGCAAACTTAAAAGATGCCAAGTGAAATTTCAGACAATTCCCTCAATATTTATAACATCACCCTGAAATGATGACCTTTTTTTAAGAAGAATTATTCATTTTACATTGTTAAATATAATTGATTATTCAATTTGTTATGTGTATATATACAAATTTATAATTGATTTAAACCTTTTGAGTGTACTGCACCCGTATGTCAGTCACCTTAGTAATCTTGTGCGAAGGTAGATACCTTTAAAGACCCACATGAGATACTCTAAGTTTGGTCATTATTGAACCATCACTGCAGAGCAAAGGGGAAGCAACCCGTGACACTTTCAACAAAATCATGCCAAGTCCTTCTGTCCCTTAGAATAAGCTCAAGGTCTTTCCACGTCATCCTCTCCCTTCTAATTTCTGTCTTCAGTTCTCTAATCTCCAGTTTTTGTGGGTCCATCTCCATCTCCATCTTTACTGCTCTGGGGATCTACGACAACGACCGTCTGGTAATGCTGTCAACATGTTTCTTCAATGTGTGTCCTATCCATCGCCAGCGTCTTCTTCACATCTCTTGTTCCACTGGTACATGTCTGGTTCTTGTCATCAGTTCCACATTGCTGATCCTGCATCACTTTTCAATTCTTCAGTTCCACACAAGCACCTATTTATGAAAGTTCGTATTTTCTTGGTTGTTGTGACGGTATTGTCTCCCTTGCTCTGCAATAGTAGTCCAACAATGGCCAAACTTACAGTATAAAAATGAGGGTCTTCAAAGGTATCAACCTTCGCTCAAGATTACTCTTGGCAGAGATATAAATAGAAAAATGATGCTTCTATTTCAAGGAGTCTCACAGGATCTTAGTTTTAGTTTGGTTTGGTTTTAAGGACTATCTTCATTGCACACGGACAACTCCATCAGTGCTCCGACATCCTCCCTTAGATCACACAAGGAGGATCTCAGCACAGTTCAAGAACTCCGTAGCACCGGTGAGAATCCCAATGTGTATATGCAGGAATCACACATTCTATACCTATTTTTATGATGGGTAGGTTTCTAGTTTTTAAAGAATTTTGCCAGGGCAGCGGCCTTCCAGATAGGCCTACTCTTTACGATTTCCAACTGCCATGGGATTTTAACGTGCGCAACTTGCACACGGGACCTTCTATGTTTTCGCCCTTATCCGAGAAGGCTAGGCATTCGATCACTACCCAGGAGACCAGGGTGGAGTATGACATCATTATGACCACTGGTTCTTAAAAAAATTTTTCCGTAAATTGTATTTCCTCAACTGGGAATCGAACCTGGTTCCTCTAGAATTCGAGGCGGACACCATGCCTCTTAGCCACTCCGACCCCATTCAGGATTTTAAAGAAAATCTAGCAAACAATTGAAATCTTCTAAGCTATCATAAACTTTTTATTCTCCCGTTCCCATCTGTGAGGAAATATTGACTCATATTTTCTGAGCCCCCTCTCCCCAGCTAAAAGTGATTCAGCAACTATTACTTTAATAGCTTTATGGGGTTATGTATTTAAAACAATATGAGTCATACGGGTGCAGACATACAATTCACTCAATAGTGATTAATCCAACTAAAGATTTATAGTTACAGATAAACAGGTTTAATAATCACTTATGGGTTAACAATGTAAAATAAATAAAGTTGTTTATAAAAAAGAAGCGATGATATTTCTCATCATTGGATGATGTTATATTTTGGTGGATATTACGAAAAGATTTTAAATGTAAATTGACTGTGCTTTTATGTTACTTAACTGCCAGTGTGGGGTCAGTTGGCGTTTGCTTCAGTCTATGTTGGTTTTCGCAGGTGCCTTTGACCGGTCCTTCTCTTCACTAGTCAAATCCGGTGGCTGCGGCACGTCCCTTGCAGTAAGGCTGGGGTAACGTCAAACGTTATCAAGCGTCTTGACACGTCTGATGTTGGTGTCTAGCGTCGACTGCTGGCAACTTACTTACTTACTTACTTTGTATATCCACAAGCAAATTATACATGTTAAAATGCAAATATAAAATGATAAAATGTACATATTACAACTTACCCGATATCAGGTAAATACAGACCTTTTGCACTGGAAACGTCAGGATATTGTCGGGCAACTGGTTAAGATGCCGTCTCTTCAGGATGGGTTAGGTGTCTAACTGGGTGCACTTGACGTAGGATCCTAGAACTCAAGGCGCAAAGTGATGACTCTGGAATTACTCCCTTCTAATCTTTGAATTCACATCCAGTTCTATGGCCTGTCCTATATTCCGTGATCCTGGCTGTTTGTGATTTCTCCTTGACGGAATTGAATTTCAGTAGAGTAGTCTTACAAAGCGGGACATTATAAGCAAATTGTTAGCCTACACACCCATGCTGCTTCATGAGATTCAATTAGGAGCAGCATCTTAGCATCTCAAATGCGAAACCAATTGCAAATAAGTGTCTGATTTTGGTAGAGGTCCCCCACTACCGACATGTAGAACATTACTACATGACAACATACGTTATTGCCCTTTACATGATATTTTCAAACTCCATGACCAATATGGTCTTGCCACTTCCGTTGTTGCCTGTCATGTTTACCAACTCACTACATCACAGATCTATCACTGATAATCTCCTGTCACTGATTTATGTCGTATCCTCCAAGATATTACTTTCTCGTAGTAGGCTATTACAACGTAGAACTTAGTGAATCTGCCAGTAGTGTTACATCACTTTCTGTGCCTTAATCTTTAAAAAGATTGTCACCTTCCGACATCCCACTGAAATCGGCCACGTATCAACAGTTGTTATTTACCTTCCTCCGACAAACGTCTTGGTTTTCATTATATGTCGTCTGGCGGTGTTTGTTCAATCAACCCGTCTCGCTACTTACAGACACATTTTCTGTATATCGGAATCTGTTACATAATCTAGTACGCAAACATCTTCACCCTGCACAAACAGAAGACGATGTCAGGTACTATTAGGGAGTGACAAGGCATGGTGAGATAACGTCGGTCGACGATCGAAAAAATGCGATAAGGAGCGGGGGAGAAAAAAGAAAAGGAAGGACACAGGAGAAAGTTGAAGGAGGTCACATGAAAATGTAACGATCGAAGATTTGACTTGCCACAGTTGTATTCGTTGCTCTCCATGTTTGAGAGCCACACATTAGAACTGGCTTGACATCACCAATCTTTAGTTCCAGTTTTTACTTTATTGAGCGCGTGTCCATTATGGCATGTGTATTAATGATTAATACCTGCTCTCCCCTGGTGAGCTGGCGACAGTCATTTTCTTGCCTTTAAATACGTCCTGGCGACACACCGCTTGCGTGCAAAAACAAGAGCGTGCACCAGTATGCATTCTAATATGTATATATCTTGTGCATACTGTGCCCTATCTGACTCTAAGTGAGAGCCAACACATCAAATTTCCACGCAAAATATGAAATCTGATTAATGGATTCCACCGCTCAAATTTCACCACTTCCTCGTGAGCGCTCTAATAACCAGGAGAAATATGAAATAAGCTAAGCTTATGTTTGGGCGTACTTCTAACTTAATAACAAAATACACGCAGGGCCTTGTAACACATAGTTCATTGATTTATGTCACGCCGTTATATTTAAGTATTTTTAACATTCTATTATACCCATGCACCAACTTACAATGTTTAACGTTTTTTAATGTAGATGTCTGAAAGTATTTGCCAGGTTGACGTGAGCAGTTTAAAAGTTCGCATTCGTGCCTTTTTTGTACATGAAGTCATCAAGCTAAGTCCAGTTTCTGAGTGCGCATGTCCTATAGTTTGTTTTTTCTTGTATTTTATTTCGTATATTTATAATTTTAGCTTGTCTACATTTTAAGGTCTCATTTCAGTTTGAACAGCTAGGATTTGAACCTGCATTCTTTCATAGTTTGTCTCCTTTCGAAGTTTGTGTCTTGTTAGTTTATATCAGGGACTGCACTTCCGTATAATTCGTTTCCTTTTAAAGTTGGCATTACTGTATGATCTGTATTGTATAACAGACCCTTCAGTCATAACTGACTACGGGAATGCGCCCCTGAGGTGACAGCTCTTCAGTCATAACTGACTATGGGAATGCGCCCATGAGGTGACAGACCTTCAGTCATAACTGACTACGGCAATGCGCCCCTGAGGTGACAGCCCTTCAGTCATAACTGACTACAGGAATGCGCCAATGAGGTGACAGCCCTTCAGTCATAACTGACTATGGGAATGCGCCAATGAGGTGACAGCCCTTCAGTCATAACTGACTATGGGAATGCGCCAATGAGGTGACAGCCCTTCAGTCATAACTGATTATGGGAATGCGCCAATGAGGTGACAGCCCTTCAGTCATAACTGACTACGGGAATGCGCCCCTGAGGTGACAGCCCTACAGTCATAACTGACTACAGGAATGCGGCCCTGAGGTGACAGCCTTTCAGTCATAACTGACTACAGGAATGCGCCCCTGAGGTGACAGCCCTTCAGTCATAACTGACTATGCGAATGCGCCCATGAGGTGACAGCCCTTCAGTCATAACTGACTATGGGAATGCGCCCCTGAGGTGACAGCCCTTCAGTCATAACTGACTATGGGAATGCGCCCATGAGGTGACAGCCCTTCAGTCATAACTGACTATGGGAATGCGCCCCTGAGGTGACAGCCCTTCAGTCATAACTGACTACGGGAATGCGCTCCTGAGGTGACAGCCCTCAGCTGCTTATTTTCCTGGTGTTCCTTTTGGCGTGTTCTTTTCTCTTCTGCTTGTTGTGAGAGCTTCTTGTCGCCTAATATAAGGTGCCGTTGTAGAGAGCATCGTCACATGGTGCGATCGTCAGCTACATCCACCCATGTTGCTCGATTTCTGTCACGTGCCCTCATGTATCTCTTGCACACATCTTTGAACCTCAGCTGCGGTCGCCCAACCGTTCTTTTGTCATCGCCAGTTCCACGTAGAAAATATCTTTGGAGATGCGACCATCGTCCATGCGGCGGACTTAGTTGAGCAAGCGTAGTCTGCGCTGTCTAAGCAGTGTATACAAGATTTGATGGCCAGCATGTGACAGCACCTCGACATTGTCACTTTGTTCTTTAACGAAATACTAAAGATGTGGCGTAGACGCTGTAGATGGAAGGTATTGAACCTTCTTTCTTGCTTAGCATAGGTTATCCATACCTCGCTGCCATACAAAAGTGTGCTGGTGACGCAGGCATTATATACCACTGCTTTGCTCTTCTTTGTAAGTTTGAAGTTTCCCCAAACACGCGTTGTGAGGCGGGAAAAATGGCTGCAGCTTTGCCAATGTGGTTGTCAATTTCTGTGTTCAGAGAGAGAGAGAGAGAGTTTGGGGTTGATAGTAGACCCCAGGTATGTGAAGTGGCACACCACTGTCAATTGCTTGATAGTAGACCCCAGGTATGTGAAGTGGTACACCACTGCCAATTCATAGTTATAGATAGTGTCGTAGATTTTTGATAGGGGAATTATGACTTGGGTTGGTCCCTTCTGAATAGATTTGAATAAGTGATAGTCACAGTGAGAAGTAGTAATAGCAATAGGTTCCCACGAGTGAGATGGTAGAATGTGATTAAGAGGCTGTCTCTGAGATCGAGAAATCTTCTCTCTCTCACCTATCTTCTACGACAGCTTTCGAGGAGTCAGACAGTCTAAACGCACACATATATATATATATATATCTCTAACCACTCACGTGCACGCACATATATGATGACAGTTGGACGTACAGACGTGGGAAAACTGTAACAAATGATTATATAAATATTCTAGAACGAGCTGACCAACACGCTGATTAATTTCAAGAGAAATTTTAATTATCATCTAAAATTTCTTCACAACACATAGAAATTATATCAAAGCATATACACATAGTCATAAAAAAATCAAGGAATTGCTACAAGAAATGATAGACCCACAGTTAGATCTTATCCCTCGAGGTATGCCCACAGTCCTGTTGGAAGAAAGTGATAGCCCCAAGGAAACAAGGATACATAGGATTAGGCCTAATATTTCCCCTTCTTAAGGTATGGACAGACTTGATATCTCTGCTCTATTTTAAGGGAAATATGATTAGCAATACTTGCATACAGAAAGTTAAGATAGCAAAATGGGTGCCCAATTACAACAGTAAAAAAAAATCACTCCGTCCTGCATTCACTTTATTCATTCAGCCGAGCACACGTGCACATGTTCATACTCACAGCTTAGATAGCCACTTCTGGTAATACAATTTTTAAGACATTCACCTACAGACTCGTCAAGGGCAGTCTTTGACCAAGAAATCCCCAGTTCCAAAAAAGACAGGATGAATTCTCTGCTTCCGGGAACGACTCCTTGGGTGTTCTTATTTTTCGGATTTCTGTTTAGGTCACATTAAAATTGTCCAGGCACGAAACATTTACAACGAGCACAGTGTCAATAGCTTAGGTTTCTAGAATTGAGGAATGTCAGATCGGTGTCTACTTTCAGGAAAGGACTATATTTGGTCACCACACCACTAGTCGAAACTCCGTCGGAATGTTACTGGCGTTAATATGTTACTTGCCACAACGGCTAAATTTGTACATAGAGTTTATGCAGAAATCTGATCTGGCTCAAAGGCCCAGTATAAAACATTTAGTCTTTAATAAAACCCGTTAGTGAGAGTTGTACTCTGTCTATTAATGAAGGCACACGCACTGTCAGACAGGTGTTAACTTGTAAACCCACGTGGTTAAAAAGATATAAATGTTTATGTTTCTCACAGGTATGTCTCTGTACTAAACGCCGGCAAAATTTGGGTTAACCCCAGTTTTCACTGCATAGTGAAGAAAAACCACAAATAAAATACTTATACATGCTACGTACTCGGATTATAACTTACATTTTTAAACTGCAAGCGTACCGCTTGACTTATCATTTAAACTTTCCTGCGAAATACGTTATATACATAAAATCAATCACCATGAATTAGGAATACCTACGTGTTCCGTCACCACTCATGAAGCATCTAGCATTAATAAAGTTAGTTTAGTAAGTTTTATTCTCGTCTGATTATTTTAGCAGTAAAATTAAATTCCTTAATAGCCGACTGAGTTTAAGCTAGAAATATAATTTCTGTTTTCCATTGTAACTCGTCACTATAAAATAATACAGACTATATAAATTAAGCGCTCGGCACCAAATCTAACTAGTGAAATAAAATAAGCGATTTAACACTTTAAACACTTCACAAAATACTAGAATATAATATATATAATATTTACCTCAACACAGAACTACTAAGAACTTAAACCACTTCGACCAAACTAAATGCCATCTCTATTAACAGAGATTCTTAGGAATCGAACGAAGGCTTGTTCTAGTCTTGACTGCGAAGTTACTGAGTGAATAAAGTCTCAAACTCTCGTTTAAGATATATGAAACACACACAAAGAATGTGCCCTATTTCCAAAACCACGCAATCTCTCGTCTTTCCTAACACTTACGTTTAACACCTAAACGCATGCCGTAACTGCCACCTACTGACCGAGAGGGCACGTGTCAGTTGCGAATCTCAGACAACTCGTCTCCAGTGCAGAAGCAGTTTTTCACACCTCCCCGAGAAACTCATCCTGAGAACCATAACTGACACTTTGCTTTCTCGCACCTTACGCCAAAATTGGCCGTGGAGCGTGAGTGTCATATCACCTGACACTGAGAATCTACCTTGGAAACTACATGTCAGATGCAAACTACCAGACAAATGTTTCCTCATCATGTCTGACGGAGTGAATTCTCACACTTCAGGCCCAGAAACTAGCCGAAGAAACACTGTCCCAGGGGAAACTGTAGACAGCTGTCTGCTCCCCTGTCTGACGGAATGCATTTTAACACTCTGCGTCTCGTGTAGGGGCTGACACGTTACGTCATAACTGCGTTCTCAGTTTTGAGAAAAGAAACAGGTAAACGTTAGAATGGGAAAATAGTAATGTATATAGTCGCAAACGAACGAATGCGAAAAACACAAAAAGGATAAAAGAGTGATAATAAATAGAGGATACGGGTGAAAGAAAAAGAAGAAGATATAGGCAATTTACGATCAATAAACTCTCTGTGACAGATAGTGATAACTCTTATTGTTGCTTGGTGCTAGATGTTCTGTCCACAGGTCTGGTTTTACCCTAATCTCATACAACCAATTGGAGAAAGCCAGACAGAGACGCGACAGCCCCTAATTGGCTGGGGGCTGCCCAGCTTGAAGCGTGTCACGCGTTGCCTCCCCTTGCTCTGCAGTAGTAGCCCAAAATTGGCCCAAAACCTAGTGTATCTAATGTGGGTCTTCAAAGATGTCTACCTTCGCACAAGATTACTCGTGGCAGAGTTGTCGTTAGAAGGATAATTATGCTTTTACATCGAGGAGTGTCCAAGATATTTCAGAAGTCAAGAAAAATGCTGAATGGGTCTGAGCACGTTAACTTTTTATCTGACCCGCCGCCTTTTGTGAAGATGTATATTGTATGATTTAGCTCGTTCAAGCCCCTAGCTGATTTAATTCAGCGAAATTCCTCTTATTATTATTATTATAGTTCTTAATGGCTCTTCAGATGTAGATATAACTATATATATTAAAATCCGGATTCACACTTGTGCAGTTCGCTCTGTTTTATTTAATTAATTCAACTATGATTTTGTCAAAATCAACATATACAAATGTAATGATCAATTACTTTGAAACAAATGTAAATAAATATGACTGGTGATTATGAAAAACTAAGTTTCGTCATTGAAGCTGGGTTTTAGGACTGGAATACAGTTCTTTGGTTTTGGCCTTTTCAAAATGGGACTTGCCAAAATGTTGAAGTACCGATGCTGCTTTTCCGTAGACTCGTCTCTGTGGTGAGTGGCACGTTTCTAGATCCGTTCAGGAAGCAACCTCTCCTGGTCAAGGCAAGAATCTTCAAGTGTTATTCGTATGCATGGAGCCATATCTGGAGTCATCCTTATATGACCACCAGCTATGCACGATGCTACAATATACATACATGGAAGTGAACCTATGTCTGTGAGGCTAATTACATCCCCATTGACTCTTGAAATCATCCACACACTTCCATGGATTTCCTCTGTGGTGAAACTTGTTGAGAACCTAGCGTTGCACACTAAGCTTGGAGAAGTCACTTGAGCCCCAGGCGTAATTCTTTGGCTTTGACGCTGTTGCTGCATGCAGAAGGATCTCACTATGGACCCAGTGATGGACTGGGGAAGCTGGGAAGGGGCTCTGTGCGGGACGTGACAATTCCTTGGGAGAGCCCAGAACCAGAGTACATTTTTTTAGCTCTACATAGTTGGAAAGCCCCCTTGGATGGCAGGGAATGCACAGTATTCCACACACTTCTTACTCCTAGCTTGGGACTAGATGTGACGATCCTTTAAATGCAAGCCAAGCTAGAGAAACTGGAGCTCATGACCACGTTTTGGAATGGCAGAAAACCACAACAAAAGCCTAGATCTACAGTGTAGATAATTTCAACACCATGTTGATGATGTTAATTATGCGCCTTTTCCCGCTGTCCGCCAGCCGTTTGTTTTCTCAGATTTATTACTCTCCCTGAGCGTATTTCATATCACACAGGGCATGTGATGAAAAATCACCAGTATGTCAGTTACTTTAAGGAAACATTTGTGACTGTACAGCGGCAGTGGCTTGTGCCTGAAGGAACATATTAAGTTTACATACATTCACCAAATGATAATGTACAACTATTCACAAGTTGATGTAATCATCACTCACTCCCTGCTCCATTTGGAGTCTGGAGTTACCTCTACTTTTGGTTCTTCCGTGAGAAGTAGCATGAAGCAATCACCAGCGGTTGCTGTGGTGGTTCATGAATGTATCCTTTTCGCATGCTGAGGTTGCCAGCCTAGTATGAATTTTTAACACCCCTAGCAAGCATAAACATATCAAATTTACAGCATAAAATTTATGTTTACAACTTACTATACTGTAATAGGGATGATAGATTTCCTGCTAAGTAGAATAGTTTTGGCAACTTAACACAGATGCCTCGAACACACGTCTGGAGTATTATTTCTTTTTCAGAATCCCTCTGTGACTTGTGAATGGTCCTGTAGAATTCCGGTTTCCGTATTAATATTGGCTAGTTTTCTACTGATGTACAGAGAGGCTCTTAATACGTTTTGTCCGGTCCAATAAATTTAGAATCCAACTCTGTGGCAAGGTCCGAGCTGTCTACGTTGACGATTTATGGAATGCAGTGCCGTATGTCTAACGTTTTCTACGTTATATCGTAGGTTCCTGGCCCACGCTTCTACCTGGCGTTTCGACAAACTTTCAATCAGCGCGAATGCTTATTGGCGCCTCAAATGCCAGCCAATACATTCAGAAGTTCATGTTATGAAAACTTTTCCTCATGTAGTATTCTGTATGACTCAGGCGTTTGAAAAACAGTCGTCCTCCGTATATGAAGTTGCTACATCCGACAATTCTTGGTAATGTTTATATTACAACTTCTTACATTTATCTTGATCATAACCAGTTTGTCCGGAAGTTTCCTTACATCATTCGTGTCTGTACATGCAACCAGATTGCTAATTGACCAGCACTCCTTGTGTAAACAAACACAGGGCAACTACACAAAAATGACATCACCAGCCAAGCTGGGCTGATGGGTGTCAGCTCTCAGGTAAACAAACATGACAAGAAATGAATGGAAGGAGTGTAAACATTGACACGAAAAATACCTATTACCTGTCGGAAGGTAAGGAATTAGAATGTGCTAACAATGGAATAATGCACATGATTCAGTATGCACAACTAATGTTGTCCAATACTGCCGGAGAGGAGAAGAGAGCGCACAAATTATGTCACAAAGCGGGCGGTAGCTATCCAGTGAGATCCTAGAATCTCTCTCACTGTTGGAAGTAGTCCCTGGCGCCATGACCTACGCCAATTGGGCGACATGCTTATAACCGGTAACTGCTACTTCCCATGTTATGCCGACAATAGGGTGAAGTTGGATTGTCCTCTCCAGGGCGCGAGTTTGGGCACAGTTATATGGAGACCAAACTGTTGCCCAGGCAGCATGTTTCCCCTCTGCACGTAGCCGGTAGGTCCAAAGGAACGGCAGTAGCCGATACAGTTTGGTACCAGCCACGTCGCATGAGTTGCCAGAACAATGTCGAATTAACATTAGACTGCATTAGGGACTCCAACTCTGGACGTATCCTCGGGGTTTACTCCCGAAACCTTTTCCGTAAACGGATATTGCTACAAAGCAGCGGAGGTTTGAAATCAGAGTTTTACATTCTGGTAGATAGGTTACCAACCAAGAATCACACGCCCTATTTGCCTGAAATATCTTTTTCTTTTTAATCCGCGGCTGTTTATTCAGTACTCACAGCTACCCCTATATCTAGAGGTTCTTCAATCTTCTGCAACCTGGTTGACACGCCTGTTGGCAGGACAGATTCTGCCCCCAGGTGAATGGTATGACTAGTTTCAAATTGGGCATTTCTGTGTGAAATATCTAGTTTCAAATTTGACAGTTCCTTATGATGCGTTCAGTTTCAAATTTGGAATTTATCTATGGCGTGTCTAGTTTCAGAATTAACTTTCATGTATGATATATAAACTTTGGAAGTTGACATTCGGATTTGTCCTACAATGTTCAGTAAATGAAGCATTATTATAAATGTAGAGCTCTCCACTAATCTACTGGTGACGTGACGAATTCCGAAGGTGTTGGGGTCTTCGCAGGAGCATTGCTTTGGGGACATTATACTTCTCTTCGCCGAAGTATTGTTATAATTACATTTTTAGTAAATCTAATAAGAAGGTACTCATCTGAACTGTCATGTTTGTTTTATGTCGCTCCTAACGTCGAGTCTGTTTTAAAACTGCGTCTGTCTTTAATCTTTGCCTCGCATATAATTCTGGATTACCTGAAAGACATATCTCTTAAAGAACTATCGTTGACGTTTATACCTGTAACGGAATTGCCTCCCCTGCTTTGCAGTAGTGGTCCATGACATCATCATCCTATATGCTGAGGTTGCCATTCTCAAATTACTTGGACTTGCACTAGCAATTTTCACATATTCACATGGCATATATACATATTAGTTCACATGTTAGTAATGAAGAAGAATAAAATGTAAAATGTACAACTTACGCCAATCTTGGCTCACAGACTGTTTGCTCAGAGAAGTAGGGTAAGGCATTTGCGATGCCTTTTACATGTGTTCTTGTGGTTCGTTATTTTAGCAATAAATTCCCACTTTGACTCTGTGTTTTCAGTTTCCTCAGATCGCGGTTTTCCTTAATAAAATGATAGAATTTTCCTGGGCTGTTTAAGTCCTTCAAAATGCTCCAACAAAGTCCTGTCTGATAAATGGAATTATTATTCTAACTCTGGCAGTCTGGTTTTCGTCTTCGCACGAGGTGAAATTATCACTGTGTCTTAAAACTGCAAAAGTGTCAGGTTATATGGCACTTCGATTCCCCCGCAGATGTTGGTTATGATTATAGGCGGTGTCCAATCAGGAATTTGGTGGTTCCTCTATTTCGAACCCCCGCTAATCGTTTAAAAACTGCATACTTAGGTGGGGTAATTCAAAATTATTCCGACATGGAAAATTCTGTGCGTGATGCAAAAGGTCACGTCTCCCATATATGGAAGTGACAAGTCCGTACACTCTCTCGATAATGTGTTTCAGATGCAACATTTTACTTTCCTCTAACACAATGTCTCTGAAACAGGTGGGCAGGAAATGATGATGTCATTCATGTCTGTCCAAAATGTGTCGCACAGACAAGTAATCTCTTTATCCGAATTTGCGCACACAAAATCCGTCTGCGGGCGAGTAATTTTATCGCCTGGCACGGCTTGAGCAAACAAAACTATGCGAAATTGACCATGCTCATCTGGGTTTTACCTGCGCTAATCTTAGCAAAGCTGAGAAGCGCAGAGCGAATGTGATGAATCATCGGAAAAGGAGTGTCAAATGGTTGTAAATACCAAATATCTGTTTGATAAGAGAAAATTAAATGTGTCGATCCCTCGGAAATTCCAGGTAATCAGTACGTACAACAAATGTATCTGATTAATGCCTTAGTGAAGAAGAGATCGACCCGAAATTATGTGACTGTCGTGCGGTTGAGTTAAAGTGTTAGAGTATTTGTCGAGTTAGACAATTGTAGTGAAATCGACAATGATAGTGAACTGACAAAATTATAGATTACACAGAGATATTGTGTAAATAGGGTGAACTTGAGACCAACCTGGGAGAGGATTCATTAAAGTTACCTCTCTCTCCAAGCCTCAACACACTTATATAGTCTAAGCACCACCCGCTCTCTCTCCTTTCTCTTGTCAAAAATAGAGACGATAGTAAGAGCTGAAATAATAATTATGGATGAAGGGTCGTTAATAAATGAGTAAAATTTATTAAAGAAAAAAATATATGAAAATAATGTATATCAGCACAACAACATAAGAAAGGCATCAATATTCACATCAATTAACAAATCCAATTACACCAACGGACACACAAACCACCAACATAAAACCTGTCCTGTAGAACACCGAGAAAATAAATAAACAAAGTTCTCAATCCTTCCGCTTTTGGGGAACCACATTCGATAAACCCAGTCAGTGTCTTTATATGTAGATATATCCTCCTATAAGTGATGAATTTTCACTATAAATACACTGTAGGCGCTATCCATGCACCATTTGGTTACACCCTAATAACGAGATAGGTTGTAGACTACTCGTCTATCTTCGGCTGAACGCTGATACGTGCGGGGTTTTGAATGACCAGAAACACACACAAGACGACGTCGATTTAGGACCAACGGTCCACGGCGCTATTATCCAGCGCGTGAAAAAATTAGGCCTTCGTACTTGATGTTAAATCCGGTTTGGCTGGCTTGACTTTAATTATGACTGAGTGCTCCGTTTAAGCACAAAGTCTGGTGTTTTCAATTCTGCTGAAGACGCTGCGCTGATAGATATGCTGGAAGCCACTATGCTCTGACTGGTGATCAAGAGGCGAGTAGGAAACCACTACTGCCAAATACGATTTTCAGATTTGCTATGGCTCGTTAAACACTGCGTGAGCTTATTTCCCATTAGAGGGATGGGCGTTGACAAAAGGGTTTTACTTCAGGTATGGATGACAACTTGTGGTGCTAATTGCTTTCAGAAACCGCGAGATCAAAGAGAATGTGACGTTCTTCGCCTGACTGGAATCCTGCTATAGCAATGCGGTGCCCTGAAACTGAGATCCAAAAGAAACGACTTTTACATCAAGCAAACAATAAAATTACAATAACGTTATAATAAACAGTTATGCTCCACTATGGGATCTATAATTATGGTTGTCATTGCTATGATAGTCTCGGCTGTCTTTATCCGTGTGAGTCGCCCTCCTGTTACTTCCACTCTATCAATTATCAGCATGCGCCTGCATAGGCTAATATATTTTGTACACACATGTACCTTTCAGTAAATGTTCTGACAGCAAAATCTACTCCGTCTTCTTCCAACTCAACATAAGGGATATCTAACCCTGTAGTTCCAGCTTAGTGGATTGTGATTCATCTTACAACATTAAGGGAATTTACATAACATACAGCATTTGACATTACATAATAAATGGTATGCGCCCCTTGGGGTCGATACACAAAAGAAGGAAACGTAATAACCTCCCAAAAATGAATACATGGAAAATGCAATGATTTTTGCTATAATAATACAGTTGTGACTGAACCCTAAGGCTGCTTTCTGGACTTCTGTGAAAGTTATAAACTGGTGTCTAACTACACAAGTAGGCATATAAAATTCCACACAACCACTAGAAGTTTCTATCAGAAAGTAATAAGTGACTATCTCCTATAATTCAGTGTTATAGTGCCGCACATCACTATTCAGTTTTAAGTGAATAAACTACACCGCTGACCTTTCCTTACAGTAATGACAGTTATTTTAGCCTACTCTTAACCCATGGTAAGCACTGAACGGACTACTCTGATTCTTCGCCTAGTAAGCATCTGTTATCGTAAGTTTACCATTAACCCATTGTAAACAATAACACAGGGAGACACGTAGTGCTTAAGCACCCGTTTAACTAAGGCGGTGGACGGCGCTACATTATCACTGAATTAATTACCGAGAAATCACCTAACATAATTCAAGTCACACTCCTATCAGGTATATATAATAGCTAACATGAATATATATATTATAAAAGATGTATACTTACCCCGAGATGACGAGAAATAGGCAACACAATCTAGCTTTTGTGCCCACATCTGCCTTAGTCTCATTTGGTCATCTACGGGCAGGAAAATTTTACGAGTGGGCTTGACTGAGTAAACCTATCTAATTTTATAGTCTACCAGAGACGCTATCCCCGGACACCTGGCATCGCCTGTTCCCACATATGTTCGGCGTATACCGTAATCATGAGTAAGACAAATGTTATTCTAGAGTCTACATCAGAAGACAACAGCCGCGAGAAAGTTTCATAGACAATACATAATATTATTCTGTGAGCAATCAGGGGCCACAACAAAATCTTTCAGAACGAACTTGAGTTTTGTCTCCCCTTTGCTTCCGCTACGGACTGTAGGCTAGCGGTTCGCTTAAAAGAACTATTTCTCGCTCGTGATCAAACACTGTTACCAGCAAGAAACGTTCCCCTAGTCAGACACCGTCAGGTGCAGCTTAGGTAATATTATCTGACCGCGACTGACCAAGTGGGGAATTTATAATGAAGGCCAGAACGAAATAAGACCTCGGGGTGGGGTCTGAGAGGGGAATAATGGCTACGTAGAAAAAATCCGAAAGAAAAGAAAACTGAAAGTGCAAAGAATCGAGGACACCGGAACATTAAAAGATAAGAAAAATGGGACGTGTTGGTAAAATAAAATTAACAGTCAAATCAGTGACAGTAACAATAACTAACAGTTTACCTCACATAACTATATTTATTTCGCTAAGCAAGGTTGAAAAAACATGCATATACGAAGGGCGTTCAGAATGTAATGCACCACATCGTTTTTCTCAGCTAATAATGAAGATAGAAGCATGAAATTTTGCACCCTTCAAATATGGCATGTGCCAATTGTGTGCACCAAATTGCACTGCAACCGGCCAAATATTACGGCTGCCCTAAACCGTTGAAATGGAGCTTGCGTTATAAACAGCTAATTGTGATAGAATTTCTCGTTGCAGAGAAGGAAACTGTTGTGAACATTCACAAGAGTCTATGTGATGTGTATGGAAGTTTTGCAGTCGACAGGAGTACAGTCAGTCGTTGGGTTCAGATAATCAAAGAATCAGGAAGTGGATACACGGTGCTGCTTGATCGGCCGCGCTGTGGACGTCCTGCCACAGCCACCAACGCTGAGGGCATTATTCTTACTGATAGGCAAATCACTACTCAACAACTGGCCTTACAGCTGTCAGTCAGCATTGGTAGTGCAAATGCAGTTATAAAAACTCTCGGATTTTCGAAGGTTTGCGCAAGATGGGTTCCTCGAAGTCTCACAAATGACCACCGATTGCAAAGGAAAGCAATTTCTTCTGAATTGTTGGAGCGTTTCAATGCTGATGGAGAGAACTTTTTGGCTAAGATCGTTACAGGTGACGAAACCTGGGCACATCATTTTGAACCTGAGACAAAAATACAGTCAATGGAGTGGCATCATCCGCAATCACCAAGAAGAAAGAAATTCAAGACAATTCCTTCAGCTGGAAAGGTCATGATCACTGTCTTTTGGGACATTGAAGGTGTGATTCTTGTGGACGTTATGCCAAGAGGAGAGACAATCAATTCGCAAGCTTACATTAAGACATTGAAAAAAACTCAATCAACGTTTTCGCAGAGTTCGGCCGCACAAGAATCCAGCAGACCTGCTTCTCCTTCACGACAATGCGCGCCCTCACACAAGTCTGGCAACACGGGAAGCAATCACCAAATTGGGTTGGACTGTACTACCTCATCCACCCTATAGTCCCGATTTGGCACCCTCTGATTTTCATCTATTTGGTCCACTTAAAGATGCACTCCGTGGGACAAGGTTTGAAGATGATGAAGGAGTGATTCACGCAGCGAAGAAATGGCTACATGATCAAGACAAAATCTGGTACGGGCTAGGAATACATGCACTTGTTTCGCGTAGGCATAAAGCCGTACAAGTTGTTGGGGGTTATGTTGAATAATACCGATGTTTACATGACATATCCATGTATATTGTGTATAAATTTCATGCTTTTTTAATAAACAGCTCCTGAGAAAAACGATGTGGTGCATTACTTTCTGAACGCCCCTCGTATATGTTTAGGTACAAGTTGGAAAAGATACACAGATATTTCTGTACATCAAGGTAGAAAAATACCCACGTACGAGTATTTGTGTACATCAAAACGGGAAAACGCACTATCTGTTTAAATACGTCAAGGTTTAAAAGCACGCACATATTTTTAGTACGTCACGTTTATAAAATAAGCATACATTTGTTTAGTGTAGAGGTGATAAATGACATACATAGATGAGAGCAGATCCAATAAATGCGGTATCAACAACTAAACCCATCTACACGACATACAAGCTACCAGCTTTGAAACAACAGCGCTTCCCAGAAGTGATAGAAAACATTCCTAGTACACAGAGAACCATTACTCAAACAACACCTGGATCCATGCTTACACAGATGGATCAGCAACAAATGCAACAGAAGATAGTGGTGGAGGAGTGTTGCTGAGCTTAAGCACTAGTGCACACAGAAAGTTGTCAGTGGCAACCGGAATATTCTCAAGTAACTGCTGAGCAGAGGCACAGGCCTTGAAAACTGCAGCAGACGTCCTAATGACAGAGGAAATCACAGAGACAAGTTGCTTTCTTTACACACGCACTGTCAGTAATGGCAACACTCAAGAGCCAGAAAACTGCAGAACGGGATGACCTAAGAGTAATACTCCACAAAATGTGTCAGTTACAGTAGAACTCCATTTATCCGAACCCCAATTATCCGAACATCCAATTATCCGAACACTTTTTCCAGAAAAAAAAAAATCAGATGGCACAGTCACGTTAGACTAAAATTCTGAATCTTTTGATGCGGCAAACTTCAAATGTGTGCGAACAATTTGTAGAGAATGGGATGGCTAATGGTCGGTCGCTTACGTACAGGAAGTCAGTTAGATCATAAAGTCAGTTAATATCTGGTTTACCAATCCAAAGTACGTGTGCGTTCTAGGTAGAACACTGGCTAAACAGACAGTTCAACTTAAAATAATTGTGTCTGCTACTACAGCAGAATAATTTTGGTGTACAAGTATTTCTCTGTGCGATATGGCACCTCCCAGTAGGCCTAAAGCATATAAAAGGAACCGCAATGTTTTGTCAATTGAAACTAAAACAGAAATTATCAAGAGACTAGGACAAGGTGAAACTGTGTCTTCACTTGCGAGGATTTTCAATGTTGGGAAAGCTACCGTCTCTGACATCAAAAGTAACAAGGATAAAATTATGAGTTTTGCATCGAAATTTGATAGTGAAAATGGGTCGAAGAAACGTAAAACCATGAGAAATGCGAAAGATGTGAACTTGGAAGAGGCTTTGTATATATGGTTTGTGCAAAGAAGAAGCAAAGGGGAACCTATCTCTGGTTCTCTGTTGTGTGAAAAGGCACTTCAGTTCAACAATCAACTTGACGGTCCTCCTGACTTTAAGGCTAGCCAGGGGATGGTTAAGAAACTTTAAATCTCGTCATGGCATACGAGAATTGGAGATTCAAGGGGAATCTTTATCTAGCGATGCAACTGCCGCTAAAAATTTTAAAGAAACTTTCTTGGCTTTTCTGGAAGAAGAAGGTTATTCACTCGATGATGTGTATAATGCCGATGAGACTGGCTTATACTGGAAATCATTGCCTCAAAAATCACTTGCATCTCAGCGCGAAGCAGCTGCCCCTGGGTTTAAAAAGTGCAAAGAGAGAGTAACAATTTTGGTAGCCGCGAATGCCAGTGGAAGTCATCGTTTACCGGTGCTAATGGTCGGCAAAGCCAAAAAACCACGTTGTTTAAAGAATGTGACATGTCTCCCATTGTGTTACAAAGCACAGAAGAGTGCTTGGATGAATAGTGAAATATTTCTTGATTGGTATACAAATCAGTTCATCCCAAATGTGCTGAAGAGGTTGAGAGAACAAGAAAAGAAAACTGGAAAAGTAATTCTTCTACTGGACAATGCACCAGCCCTCATCCAGAGACGGATACATTGAATGCAGTTGATGCAAGGTTGAAATCCAGTGCCCTCCACATTTTAAAAGTTTAATTTTTCTGTTATCCTCCCAATGTAACAGCACTGATTTTCAAGTGTCGTAGCAACCTCTCCGAAATGGATTCCACAGGGTGCTTTATAAGCACAGCTACAAAGACTTAAAATGGGTACAGTGCGCATGTATAAGACAAGACACTGAACGGAAGTCCTGCGTCGTTTTATTGGTTGCTGAAGGCTGATGATTATGAAAGAAAGTGTGGTGGCGTTTTTCCAAAAAGCTTAATCTCAAAGACTGCTTGCTATATCTAGTTAGCAGATGCTTGGACCATCTGGCACACAATGTCACACATTTAGATAATCTCAACAGGGCTTGGAGTAGATTGCTTTGGAAAGAGGGAGGAAATGAAACTACTACTGCAGTGGACACAAATGATTGATTGTCTTAATAAATGAAGTTGGGGAACTTTTTCAACGCAATGCCCCGGATTTTCTTGAGTTGGACTGTGGACAAAGATGATGGCACACATGTGGCTAGAAGATGATAATGATTCTGGTTTTCAGTTTTTGAATGACGAAGAAATTTTGTCTTTTGTGCAAGAAGAAAACCAAATACATGTAGTGACCGATGATGAAGACTCCTCAGAAGTACATGATGTACTTGTAGATTATGAAGAAAAACCAAAACGTCGACCAAGTCCTGAAGAGGCCTTTATAGCACTAGAAACAGCGATGGCTTGGTACGAGCGAGAAGATGACAGCTGTCACATACATCCTACACAAAGCTTCTGCTGTTGCTTAGGCAGAAAGAATGCGGGACTTAGCAGCCAAAAGGGGACTATCCAGTTTGGTGCAAAAGAGGATTCCTCATTATTTTAAATAGTGGGCTACATCTGTGCAAGTACATATATACGTAAGTTGCGCCTGGTTTTGAATCGTTTGTAATGTTATTTTGAAAACATTTCTCTTTCTTAACAAAAATAATTAATACAAGTAGTACATGCACTGCAGTGTAATAAAAGATTTTGGTGATACAGTGATCTAATACAGTGTGGGTATTATTATTACAGTACAAGTAAATATGTTTTATAGTGTATTTTCCTTGTGATGGTTAATTATTTTTAGAAATATGTGTACATGTACTCGATACATTATGTAATCCAATTATCCGAACATTTGATTATCCGAACGATGCTCGGTCCCATGGGGTTCGGATAAATGGAGTTCTACTGTATTCAAAATAGTTGTAATACAGTTTATCCTACCTCATTGCAACATCTCTAGCAATGAAGAGGCTGACAGATTGGCAAAGGAAGCTACCTCAGCTTGACAAGTATAACTTTCGAAGAGGAAGGAGTTTTATCAGAATGAGATACAGGAACAAGTGTGAGGCAGAGCACACAGGCCACACACATACACACACAAAAAAGATGCATATTATCAGCTCAGCAGAAGAAACAAGTGGTAATCTTCAGAATCCGCACGGGCCATAATATATTGGATTATCATCTATTCATCAAGCTAAAGATAAGAACTACCGATGAGTGTAACTATGGCACCGATAAAATGGCTGCTGAACGTCTGCTTCAAAGATGCCCAACAAAATGAAGAATAGAGAAAGCACACATAGCCATCACCAGTACCGGATACAGATAGCCTCAAGCTGACCAGTGTTTTTTCTGAACATACTCAAGCTGACCAGTGTTTTTTTCTGAACATACTCAAGCTGACCAGTGTTTTTTTCTGAACATACTCCAGCTGACCAGTGTTTTTTCTGAACATACTCAAGCTGACCAGTGTTTTTTTCTGAACATACTCCAGCTGACCAGTGTTTTTTTCTGAACATACTCAAGCTGACCAGTGTTTTTTTTCTGAACATACTCAAGCTGACCAGTGTTTTTTTTCTGAACATACTCAAGCTGACCAGTGTTTTTTTCTGAACATACTCCAGCTGACCAGTGTTTTTTTCTGAACATACTCAAGCTGACCAGTGTTTTTTTCTGAACATACTCAAGCTGACCAGTGTTTTTTTCTGAACATACTCAAGCTGACCAGTGTTTTTTTCTGAACATACTCAAGCTGACCAGTGTTTTTTTTCTGAACATACTCAAGCTGTCCAGTATTTTTTTCTCTGAACATTCTTTCGCTGACCAGTGTTTTTTTCTGAACATACTCAAGCTGACCAGTGTTTTTTTCTGAACATACTCAAGCTGACCAGTGTTTTTTTCTGAACATACTCAAGCTGACCAGTGTTTTTTCTGAACATACTCAAGCTGACCAGTGTTTTTTTCTGAACATACTCAAGCTGACCAGTGTTTTTTTCTGAACATACTCAAGCTGACCAGTGTTTTTTTCTGAACATACTCAAGCTGACCAGTGTTTTTTTCTGAACATACTCAAGCTGACCAGTGTTTTTTTCTGAACATACTCAAGCTGACCAGTGTTTTTTTCTGAACATACTCAAGCTGACCAGTGTTTTTTTCTGAACATACTCCAGCTGACCAGTGTTTTTCCTGAACATACTCAAGCTGACTAGTGTTTTTTTCTGAACATACTCAAGCTGACCAGTGTTTTTTTCTGAACATACTCAAGCTGACCAGTGTTTTTTTCTGAACATACTCAAGCTGACCAGTGTTTTTTTTTCTGAACATACTCAAGCTGACCAGTGTTTTTTCTGAACATACTCAAGCTGACCAGTGTTTTTTTCTGAACATACTCAAGCTGACCAGTGTTTTTTTCTGAACATACTCAAGCTGACCAGTGTTTTTTTCTGAACATACTCAAGCTGACCAGTGTTTTTTTCTGAACATACTCAAGCTGACCAGTGTTTTTTTCTGAACATACTCCAGCTGACCAGTGTTTTTTCCTGAACATACTCAAGCTGACCAGTGTTTTTTCCTGAACATACTCAAGCTGACCAGTGTTTTTTCCTGAACATACTCAAGCTGACCAGTGTTTTTTCCTGAACATACTCAAGCTGACCAGTGTTTTTCCTGAACATACTCAAGCTGACCAGTGTTTTTTCCTGAACATACTCAAGCTGACCAGTGTTTTTTCCTGAACATACTCAAGCTGACCAGTGTTTTTTCCTGAACATACTCAAGCTGACCAGTGTTTTTTCACCCTGAACATACTCAAGCTGACCAGTGTTTTTTCCTGAACATACTCAAGCTGACCAGTGTTTTTTCCTGAACATACTCAAGCTGACCAGTGTTTTTTCCTGAACATACTCAAGCTGACCAGTGTTTTTTCCTGAACATACTCAAGCTGACCAGTGTTTTTTCCTGAACATACTCAAGCTGACCAGTGTTTTTTTTCTGAACATACTCAAGCTGACCATGTGTTTTTTCCTGAACATACTCAAGCTGACCAGTGTTTTTTTCCTGAACATACTCAAGCTGACCATGTGTTTTTTCCTGAACATACTCAAGCTGACCAGTGTTTTTTTCCTGAACATACTCAAGCTGACCAGTGTTTTTTCCTGAACATACTCAAGCTGACCAGTGTTTTTTCCTGAACATACTCAAGCTGACCCAGTGTTTTTTCCTGAACATACTCAAGCTGACCAGTGTTTTTTCCTGAACATACTCAAGCTGACCAGTGTTTTTTTTTTCCTGAACATACTCAAGCTGACCAGTGTTTTTTTCCTGAACATACTCAAGCTGACCAGTGTTTTTTCCTGAACATACTCAAGCTGACCAGTGTTTTTTCCTGAACATACTCAAGCTGACCAGTGTTTTTTCCTGAACATACTCAAGCTGACCAGTGTTTTTTCCTGAACATACTCAAGCTGACCAGTGTGTTTTTTCCTGAACATACTCAAGCTGACCAGTGTGTTTTTTCCTGAACATACTCAAGCTGACCAGTGTTTTTTCCTGAACATACTCAAGCTGACCAGTGTTTTTTTCCTGAACATACTCAAGCTGACCAGTGTTTTTTTCCTGAACATACTCAAGCTGACCAGTTTTTTTTTCCTGAACATACTCAAGCTGACCAGTGTTTTTTCCTGAACATACTCAAGCTGACCAGTGTTTTTTCCTGAACATACTCAAGCTGACCAGTGTTTTTTCCTGAACATACTCAAGCTGACCAGTGTTTTTTCCTGAACATACTCAAGCTGACCAGTGTTTTTTTTTTTCCTGAACATACTCAAGCTGACCAGTGTTTTTTTCCTGAACATACTCAAGCTGACCAGTGTTTTTTCCTGAACATACTCAAGCTGACCAGTGTTTTTTCCTGAACATACTCAAGCTGACCAGTGTTTTTTTCCTGAACATACTCAAGCTGACCAGTGTTTTTTCCTGAACATACTCAAGCTGACCAGTGTTTTTTCCTGAACATACTCAAGCTGACCAGTGTTTTTTCCTGAACATACTCAAGCTGACCAGTGTTTTTTCCTGAACATACTCAAGCTGACCAGTGTTTTTTCCTGAACATACTCAAGCTGACCAGTGTTTTTTCCTGAACATACTCAAGCTGACCAGTGTTTTTTTCTGTGAACATACTCAAGTAGTTGTTGACCAGTGTTTTTTTTTCCTGAACATACTCAAGCTGACCAGTGTTTTTTCCTGAACATACTCAAGCTGACCAGTGTTTTTTTCTGAACATACTCAAGCTGACCAGTGTTTTTTTCTGAACATACTCAAGCTGACCAGTGTTTTTTTCTGAACATACTCAAGCTGACCAGTGTTTTTTTCTGAACATACTCAAGCTGACCAGTGTTTTTTCCTGAACATACTCAAGCTGACCAGTGTTTTTTCCTGAACATACTCCAGCTGACCAGTGTTTTTTTCTGAACATACTCAAGCTGACCAGTGTTTTTTTCTGAACATACTCAAGCTGACCAGTGTTTTTTTCTGAACATACTCAAGCTGACCAGTGTTTTTTCCTGAACATACTCCAGCTGACGTCTGAGAGTGTATGAAGAAGAAAAAAGAAGAACGAATTACATACAATATTTATTTCGGCGTGTCAAGGTCAATTTTTTTATAAAAGTATATGCGCATCTAACCATGTCAATTATAAAACATTTGTCTTCTTCAGGTACCATATGCCTGACGGAGTAGATGATCATGCCTCTTCGTAACTTTATTTCCCTAGTAATTTTTATTAATGCTTTTGTTGAATTCTGTCAATGCCGTGATGTCAAACTGTCCAGTCTGTTCTCCCTTTGTCGTGCTCTGTCTCATTTTTTTTAAATCTTTTCTTTGTCCAGAAATACACCATCTTTCTTCTGTTCATAACTAGCAAAAATAAAGTGGCTAGCTTCATGTTAGTGTGAGTAATAAACTCTGTTTGAGCACTTTTACCTGTACACGGAATTCTTGAACATTCATGAGTAAAATCATCTCTGTGGTCTCCAGGGATTTTCTTACTTCTTCACTAATTGTCCACGACTCACTTCTGTATGACAGGAATGGCTCTGTCTAACGCCGAAGAGCTCCCTTTCTTACTTCCATTGATAAAGAGTTGTTGCACAAAAGCACATATTGTTTTACCATATGAGTTACAACCCATACGCGCGGACTTGCTTATTAATTTAAGCATGTCACATTCATAAAAAGACATATACACACGTATTCCGGTATGTTTCTCATAAAAGACATACCGACACATTTGTATTCGCATGCCACTTTCACAAACACGTACACACACATGAATTCCTCCATGTCACATTCATAAAAACACACATGTCAATTTACTCCTCCATATAACATTCATAAAAACACATACACATTTATTCCGTATGCCACATTCATAAACACATACACACAAAAGAATTCACCCATGTCACATTCATAAAAGCTCTTACACTTTATTTCCGTATGCCACATTAATCAACACATACACACAAAAGAATTCATACCTGTCACATTCATAAAAACATTTACACGTTTATTTCCGTATGCCATATTCATAAACACATACACACAAAAGAATTTATCCATGTCACATTCATAAAGACATTTACACGATTATTTCCGTATGCCATATTCAATAACACATACACACAAAATAGTTCATCCATGTCACATTCATGAAAACACCTACACATTAATTTTCCCATGTCACTCATAAAAACGCACAAACACCTATTCCCGCATGTGACTTATAAAAACAGCCAGATATAAACTATTGCACCAAGTGACAGCTAAAAGACATCCTTCCATATTTATTTCAGCCAGTCGCGTGCAACTCTGAGCGATGTATGGGCTCTTTAATGTCACAACAGGCCCACCGGGCAGCCGGGAGCCCGCGGACTGTTGAGGAGCTGGTATTACACGCAAAGGACTTCATTGACCAGTACTACACATCCATCAAAAGGTAGGTCAGGTTGAAAACAAAGGACGGAACAGATTCTCCCTTCCATCTCAAGTTCCCAAAATTCAAGAAGATAATAGGAATGGCCAAGGCCACATTCAACAACATGGGACAAATACTGAAATCTAAACAAATAACACACACATTTTTTAAAAAGTCATCGAGATATAGATACCCTTCTGTAGTGAAATTGACTGATGTACATGATCGCCCAGACCGCGGGTCATCACCCTCCATAAAAATTGACTCGCTAGACAGGAGGGGAACGGCGGATCAAAAAGGAAAAAAATATGACTGGAAAGATTGCGTGAGACTAGAAAGGCTAAGGAGACGCAATTGGGGGGGAAACGGAGAAAAGTCACGTTTCCCAAGTTGACATAAAAAGTAAGCAACTCGACAGAAGGGACCATAGATATGTTACGCCACAGTCATTTATTGGACGCTTTTGCAATACCAAGCCCTTGATTTGAATTCAGCGGCTAAAACGCAGATGTTTGGAATATTACAAAATTTAAAAAGTACTTTTTTCTTAATATTAATGTTAGGAATATAAAAATTAGCTGGCCGGATGGCCCATTCTGAGCAGTGAACTAATATGGTCTTAATTTTACAAACGGATAGATAATATTGAAGATAATGACAAAAGACAGTGTTGTTCACATCATCGACAGACTGTATTGAATCTAAAAGTGTCGCTAATTGCACAAAAAAAACACGACCTCGAGACGCAGGTGTTCAAATCTACGTAGTATGGAAGAGAAGGGATATTTGTGGTGGCTGTGTCTAAAAATAACTTTTAACGACAAAATTTTGGAGGGGAGAGAAAGGTTGGTTCAAAAATCAAGTACATTTTTGTAGAAACACAAGTAGAGACGGACAGACTAACAGATAAACATCCATACTTGACTGAAGCATGACTGAAATGACTTTAGTGTAGGAAATTTGAAATTCAAATAAACCTAGGCAGTGATTGGCCACAGACAAGCATATTGTCGGCGCTTAGACGCGGATTTGGGGTCATTTCTCAATAGTTGTTCAGTGATAGACACAGATTTTAAAGTGTGGTGATTTCCATATGAAAGAAAGTGTAAGAAGTTTAGGGACGCCATACTATAGCCAGCAGCTCAGCTGAGTTTTGCTAGCAATTCTGTGTTATTTATTCATAATCTGGTAAGATTGAAATTATTTCCTTATATATTTTGAATATTGTTTCATGTTCGAGTGATTTGATACTGCCATATCGAAATCTAGCCTTACAAACAAGTAGGGATTTGCTCTAGACCCCCCGCCCTAGTCAGGGTCTAGGGACCAACAATATACATAAACTCCAGCAAGGGTTAGGCAAGACAGATCAAGTGTTGAGAATAATGAAACATATTACCTATCCTCTTTTAGGGCAGAAAACTAATAAATATTTTTCAGAATCTATAGTCTGGGAGGATCTATCTGATGTAAAACCACCATGGTAAATGTGCTGTTTGGTCAGAGAGATCTGACCTGTCTGTATGATGTGGTTGTTGTGTCAGTGTTGTGTCCAGACGTGGGTAGAGAATAGATTTTGACACATGGCCCATACTTTGATTGCAGAGCTGTGAGTTTCTGTTGTCAACCAAGCAGTGTCTATTCAGTTGGTGACTTTACTCGAGTGTATCTGTGCAGTACTTGTGACAGAGACCACCATTATTGCCCGCCAGCACGGAGAGGTGGGACCACCTGATTTCAGCACCAGAGCTACAACTACAAGATGAGTGAGCCTCTGGTCTGCTGGACATTCACCAACGCCGTTTAGTTACTAATACCCCATAAAAATTCCCACCATTTTCTGGACACTGTGTAGTCAATATAGACAGGTGTGATGAGGCCACCCCAACAGCACAAACATTAAATATCCTCCCAAGTAGATGACTACTAGAACATTTTAATAAAACTAACTAGTATAGTACATATATATGTACACTATTGCATTTATGATATAATATTCCATGCATTTCTTTCATAATCTCTAAATCCTTTTAAGTTCTGGTCACTCTAAAAAATTGATCCAGAACAAAATAAATGTAATATAATTCTATCAAGAAATTTTACACACGTGAGTTAGTTCAGTGTGTTGTAATATTTATTAATCTTATTAGTCTTGTTAAATATCTGTGGGTATATCTATAACCTATTACACCACCCTACATATCATAACCCTAGACACTTTACGTAGCCACATTCATTAAAAAAAATTAAGTGTGAGGTCGTAGTGGTAGCAAGAAAGGCCTTCTGACAATTCACAACTACATTTTATCTCAGGAGCCTTCACAGCTGGCCTCATACAATTACAATTAGTAATATCACCATCATACAATACCATCAAACACCACTACATAAATTGGGGTCTTGTCCAGGGATAATTAGCCCAACAGTAATATTAGGATCTCCTGGTGGGAGAAATAAAAGTAGGGAAATAAATTGTAAAATTCCCTTTAAAATTAAAAGTGTCCCTGCAGATAAAAGTTGGTGAATCTTCACAGCCAGTAATAATTAATTAGTTAACTGGTTAGTTAGAATTGGTTAGACTATAGTCATAAGAAGTACTTAGTGTATTTACTGGTTAGAGATTTATCTTGTATATTATTATATTGTCTAAAAAGTATGGCGGAGCTGGCAAAATTTAGATCAGCTGCTGTGCTCACCGCGAAGGAGATGGGAATGGATGGTCAAATTTTAATTCAATACGTAACGACTGAATGTGATAAATATATTGAAAGGGAAGATAGAAAGGTAGCTGAAGAGAAGAGGTTACAAATTGAGGCTGATAGAGAAATTAAGAGGCTGCAGATTGAGGCAGAAGAAAAACGACAGCAAAGGGAGGCAGAAGAAAAAAGATTGACTGCCGAAAGGGAGGCAGAAGAAAAAAGATTGACTGCCGAAAGGGAGGCAGAAGATAGAAGGTTGCAAAGGGAGCACGAATTACGACTAAGGGAGCTGGAATTACAAGGCCCGGCTCCTGAAAATGGTGCCAGCCCTTTTGCCTCAGATGCTACGCCTAGTCTGGGAGCCTCAAACTCAGCTATGGGGTTTCATTTAGACCATTTTGTTGAAAAAGACGATGACATAGAGGGGTACCTAGGACGTTTTGAGTTATTAGCTACTACATATGGGTTAGAGAGAGAGAGGTGGAGCTTAAAGCTATCACAGGGATTGAGGGGTACTTCTTATGAAGTATTTGCTAAAATGAACAGGGAAGACCAAGACAATTATGACATGTTAAAGCAGGCTTTGTTATTAAGGTACGAGAAGAATGGTGAATTTTATCGTAAGAAATTTAGAAATGCCAAACTGTTGTCTGGGGAGACATACCACCAATTCTCTGCTAGACTAGAAACCTATTTGGAGAAATGGACGGCTCTGGGGAAGACCCAAGATCTTAAAGAAATGATCATGATTGAGCAATTGAGAGAGTCCATGGCTCCAGACATGAGAAAATTTCTCATGGAACAAGGTGCAGAGAAGTTGGGGGAAATTTTAAATGTTGCTGAGAGGTATCAGGCAGCCCAGGCAGAGGTAAGTGGTGCTAAAAAGAAGCACATAGACAATTTTAAAGCTCCACAGCAATTTAATAAATTTGATAATAAAGAGCAGGGAAATAAAGGTAGGACAAACTTTGAGCGGCCAAGAAATGACTATCGCGACAGAAACTCACAGTTCAATGACCAAAAGTTCAATGAAAGAAAACCGTTGAACCAAGGAAAAAGATGGTGTAAATGGTGCAAGAAGGATAACCATAACACCGAATTTTGTAGAAGGAAACCTTCAAACATTGCTGCAATGAAGTCGGGGACGCAAAGATTAAAGGTTAATCCTAATGGACAACAGGAACCTTATCACCCCCCAGTTTGTGAGGATGTTATTTGTAATGGGGTCACCATAAGGTGCCTTTATGATACAGGTTTGGATTATGATTCAGTTGTGAAGTCTAGCCTAGTGGACCCAAGTCGGTATACCACAGAAACAGTGGAAATACAAGGGGCGACTAAGGACATACCACTCATGACACTTCCCATCGCAAGGATAACGGTGAAAACTCGCTATGTGGAAGGAGAAATCAGAGCAGCAGTGATAGATGAACCAATCTACCCTCTGATATTGGGGTGTAGATACGTCTTCTTGGGGAATCCCGAGAAACCTGTGATCATGGCGACAGTGCAGACCAGGTCACAGAAGAAAGAGGAAGAAGGTGAACCTATAAATGCTCATCCAGAGGAGATGAGGAAGGCGCAGGCTGAGGATAGGACACTCAAGCCCTGTTTTAAAAAATTGCCCAAATGCCACACACCTCCGAGCAAGGGGGAATATTTCATGAAGAACAAACTCTTATACAGGAAGGCCGGAACTGGAACAAATGGTCACAACCAGCTGGTTCTTCCCACTTCATATAGAGATAAAGTGATGGAACTCGGGCATGCGATTCCCTTCAGTGGTCACATGGGGTCAGCGCCACAGGACAGCGTATAGCTTGTCATTACTTCTGGCCAGGGATAACGGAGGATATAAAAAGATATGTCAAATCCTGCCCAGAATGTCAAAGGGTAGCTCCAAAGCACTGGACTGCTCCTGCAACTCTAGGGGAAATGCCCATAGTGGGAACACCTTTTGAGAGGGTTGCAGTGGATATTGTAGGACCTCTCACTCGGACCAAGAGGAGGAACAGTTACATCCTTACTCTGGTGGACACTTGTTCTATGTGGGGAGAGGCGGTAGCCCTGCCATCAATTGATTCAAAACATGTAGCAGAGGCACTACTTACAATATTTACCCGATTAGGATTCCCGCATCAAATCTTGACGGATAATGGATCTCAGTTCAAGGGGAAACTAACGGAAGAAGTTTTTAAGCTATTTCAAGCCAGGCACTTTCATTGTAGTCCGTACCATCCACAAGGGAACGGCCAGGTAGAGAGGTTCAATGGGACTCTCATTTCTATCCTGAGAAAGCTGGCACACGAAAAACCGGATCTGTGGGATCAATTCCTGCCCGCCGCATTGTTTGCGTACCGGGAGGTACCACATAGTTCAACCGGGATGGCTCCCGCAACTCTGCTATTTGGGAGGCCAATAAAAGGTCCTTTAGAAGCTTTATTAAGGACCTGGACAGATGAGAAGGCGGAAGAGACTGTTACCTCATCGTATCAATATGTGAACGAACTGACCACTCGTTTGAAAGCTGGATGGAAACTGGCAAATGATAATTTGAAACAAGCCAGGAAGAAACATGCAGCATATTTTAATAGGAAGGCAAAGGACAGGGAACTGGCAGTCGGAGAGAAGGTGCTGCTTCTACTACCGGGAAGCCAGAATAAATTACAAATTGGTTGGCAAGGTCCATATACGGTTCTAGAGAAGGTGTCTAGAACAAACTATAAAATTGACAAAAAGGGGAAGGAAAAAGTTTATCATGTAAACCTGTTAAAGAAGTATCTGGACAGACCACTCCAGGAAAGCACCCCCTTATTGACCTTGGCTATTGCAACCCAGATGCAAAAAGAACCACTCACCTCACATGAATACCCATTACATCCTTGTGAAACAGCAGCACAGGTAAAAGTCAGTAAGCACCTGACTAAAAAACCAGAGGGAGAGAGTTCAACAGGTTCTGGAGGAACATACAGATGTATTAACAGATAAACCAGGCCATACAAATTTGCTACAGTATGACATGAAACTGGTAGACTCAAACCCAATCTGTATGAGAGCCTATTCTATTCCGTTCGCGAAGGAGAAGGCATTGAAGGAAGAAATAGAGTATTTGTTGAAGGAGGGGATTATTTCGCACAGTGAATCATCTTTTAGTTCTAGTGTCGTTTTGTTGAGAAAACCGTCTGGGGAACACAGACTGTGCATAGATTACAGGAAACTGAATGCTGTCACAGAAGGACAAGTGGATCCATTACCAGACACAAAACAGTTATTTGCCAGACTGAACAAGGCAAAATACTTTTCAAAGGTGGATCTTAGTAAAGGCTATTACCAGATCCCAGTGAAGCCTGAAGTGAGACCTTATTTGGCTTTTAGCACTTCGGATGGACATTATGAATTCAATATGCTACCATTCGGACTGAAAAATGCTCCGAGTGTGTTTTCAAGGATGATGCGCAAATTGTTGGATCCCCTGAATAACCCATGTATCACGAATTTCATGGATGATATTCTCGTCGCCACAGAGACATTTGAAGAACACATTGAAGCTCTGGAGATGTTGTTTGATAGACTTCGGGAGGCGAACTTAACTGCTAGGCCAAAAAAATGTTGTATTGGATGTAAAGAGTTGGAATTCTTGGGACACACTGTATATCAGGGTAATATGACCCCTGATCCTAAGAACTTGGAAAAACTGCAGAGAGCACCTAGGCCACAAACAAAAAAGGACGTGCGATCATTTGTGTCGTTATGCGGATTTTATCAGAAATACATCAAGAATTTTAACGCTATTTGTGCTCCTCTGACTGATCTGACTCGCAAGGGACTTCCAGATAAAATTATTTGGACTGCACAATGTGAACTAGCGTTCCAAGAGTTAAAGGAAAAACTCACTAGCAAGCCTATTCTCAAACTGCCTGATTTGACACAGGACTTTGTCTTAAGAACCGATGCAAGTAATGTAGGACTCGGAGGGGCTTTGTTGCAAAGATCATCTTCACCTGATGGGGAACTTAAACCAGTCGCTTATGCAAGCCGCAAATTGAATAAGGCGGAACAAGGATACTCCACAAGCGAAAAAGAATGTTTAGCATTAATCTGGGCAATAAAGAAGTTTCAAATCTATCTGTATGGTAGGACTTTTGTGGTGGAGACGGACCATCAGCCTCTCGTGTTCTTGTCTCAGGCTAAGCATGAAAACGCAAGATTGCTGAGGTGGTCTTTGTTGCTTCAACCTTATCAGTTTAGTATCCAATATATCCCAGGCAAATTGAATGTCGGTGCAGATTTCCTCAGTCGGCACCCCTGTGATCAAAATTAGAGTAGTGGCAGACGTGAGGAGTAATTTTACCTATGTGTATCGCTGGTTTTGGAACTTGCCATAGGCATGTTTTCAAGTGGGGAGATGTGTAGTGAAATTGACAGAGATACAACGGTAAAATACCTCCAAGGATAACCTATAAGGATAAAAAAACATAATGCGTAGGCTGCTGATGTACATGATCGCCCAGACCGCGGGTCATCACCCTCCATAAAAATTGACTCGCTAGACAGGAGGGGAACGGCGGATCAAAAAGGAAAAAAATATGACTGGAAAGATTGCGTGAGACTAGAAAGGCTAAGGAGACGCAATTGGGGGGGAAACGGAGAAAAGTCACGTTTCCCAAGTTGACATAAAAAGTAAGCAACTCGACAGAAGGGACCATAGATATGTTACGCCACAGTCATTTATTGGACGCTTTTGCAATACCAAGCCCTTGATTTGAATTCAGCGGCTAAAACGCAGATGTTTGGAATATTACAAAAATTAAAAAAGTACTTTTTTCTTAATATTAATGTTAGGAATATAAAAATTAGCTGGCCGGATGGCCCATTCTGAGCAGTGAACTAATATGGTCTTAATTTTACAAACGGATAGATAATATTGAAGATAATGACAAAAGACAGTGTTGTTCACATCATCGACAGACTGTATTGAATCTAAAAGTGTCGCTAATTGCACAAAAAAAAACACGACCTCGAGACGCAGGTGTTCAAATCTACGTAGTATGGAAGAGAAGGGATATTTGTGGTGGCTGTGTCTAAAAATAACTTTTAACGACAAAATTTTGGAGGGGAGAGAAAGGTTGGTTCAAAAATCAAGTACATTTTTGTAGAAACACAAGTAGAGACGGACAGACTAACAGATAAACATCCATACTTGACTGAAGCATGACTGAAATGACTTTAGTGTAGGAAATTTGAAATTCAAATAAACCTAGGCAGTGATTGGCCACAGACAAGCATATTGTCGGCGCTTAGACGCGGATTTGGGGTCATTTCTCAATAGTTGTTCAGTGATAGACACAGATTTTAAAGTGTGGTGATTTCCATATGAAAGAAAGTGTAAGAAGTTTAGGGACGCCATACTATAGCCAGCAGCTCAGCTGAGTTTTGCTAGCAATTCTGTGTTATTTATTCATAATCTGGTAAGATTGAAATTATTTCCTTATATTTTTTGAATATTGTTTCATGTTCGAGTGATTTGATACTGCCATATCGAAATCTAGCCTTACAAACAAGTAGGGATTTGCTCTAGACCCCCCGCCCTAGTCAGGGTCTAGGGACCAACAATATACATAAACTCCAGCAAGGGTTAGGCAAGACAGATCAAGTGTTGAGAATAATGAAACATATTACCTATCCTCTTTTAGGGCAGAAAACTAATAAATATTTTTCAGAATCTATAGTCTGGGAGGATCTATCTGATGTAAAACCACCATGGTAAATGTGCTGTTTGGTCAGAGAGAGATCTGACCTGTCTGTATGATGTGGTTGTTGTGTCAGTGTTGTGTCCAGACGTGGGTAGAGAATAGATTTTGACACATGGCCCATACTTTGATTGCAGAGCTGTGAGTTTCTGTTGTCAACCAAGCAGTGTCTATTCAGTTGGTGACTTTACTCGAGTGTATCTGTGCAGTACTTGTGACAGAGACCACCATTATTGCCCGCCAGCACGGAGAGGTGGGACCACCTGATTTCAGCACCAGAGCTACAACTACAAGATGAGTGAGCCTCTGGTCTGCTGGACATTCACCAACGCCGTTTAGTTACTAATACCCCATAAAAATTCCCACCATTTTCTGGACACTGTGTAGTCAATATAGACAGGTGTGATGAGGCCACCCCAACAGCACAAACATTAAATATCCTCCCAAGTAGATGACTACTAGAACATTTTAATAAAACTAACTAGTATAGTACATATATATGTACACTATTGCATTTATGATATAATATTCCATGCATTTCTTTCATAATCTCTAAATCCTTTTAAGTTCTGGTCACTCTAAAAAATTGATCCAGAACAAAATAAATGTAATATAATTCTATCAAGAAATTTTACACACGTGAGTTAGTTCAGTGTGTTGTAATATTTATTAATCTTATTAGTCTTGTTAAATATCTGTGGGTATATCTATAACCTATTACACCACCCTACATATCATAACCCTAGACACTTTACGTAGCCACATTCATTAAAAAAAAATTAAGTGTGAGGTCGTAGTGGTAGCAAGAAAGGCCTTCTGACAATTCACAACTACATTTTATCTCAGGAGCCTTCACAGCTGGCCTCATACAATTACAATTAGTAATATCACCATCATACAATACCATCAAACACCACTACACCTTCATTACTGTTGGGTGTAGATACACGAACATAAGACTACTTTGATATTGGAGTCAAGATATAGATAGCCTTCATTACTGTTGGGTGTAGATACACGAACATAAGACTACTTTGATATTGGAGTCAAGATATAGATAGCCTTCATTACTGTTGGGTGTAGATACACGAACATAAGACTACTTTGATATTGGAGTCAAGATATAGATAGCCTTCATTACTGTTGGGTGTAGATACACGAACATAAGACTACTTTGATATTGGAGTCAAGATATAGATAGCCTTCATTACTGTTGGGTGTAGATACACGAACATAAGACTACTTTGATATTGGAGTCAAGATATAGATAGCCTTCATTACTGTTGGGTGTAGATACACGAACATAAGACTACTTTGATATTGGAGTCAAGATATAGATAGCCTTCATTACTGTTGGGTGTAGATACACGAACATAAGACTACTTTGATATTGGAGTCAAGATATAGATAGCCTTCATTACTGTTGGGTGTAGATACACGATCGAACATAAGACTACTTTAATATTGGAGTCCAAAATTCTCATTTGTATGTTCGACATTTTATATTTTCATGTCCACATATTTTCCGTTGCAATGAAAGCTGCTCTTGCCTTTTTGTGTTCTTATTTTGATATCATTCTATGTCCCTCCAGATGTGTCCATATTGTTATCACAGGAACTGTTGACAGAATCACTAATGTGGAACTGTTGACACGATCACTAATGTGGAACTGATGACAAGGTCACTAATGTGGAACTGATGATAAGGTCACTAATGTGGAACTGATGACAAGATCACTAATGTGGAACTGTTGACACGATCACTAATGTGGAACTGATGACAAGATCACTAATGTGGAACTGATGACAAGATGACTAATGCGGAACTGATGACAAGATGACTAATGTGGAACTGATGACAAGATGACTAATGTGGAACTGATGACAAGATCACTAATGTGGAACTGATGACAAGATGACTAATGCGGAACTGATGACAAGATGACTAATGTGGAACTGATGACAAGATGACTAATGTGGAACTGATGACAAGATCACTAATGTGGAACTGATGACAAGGTCACTAATGGGGAACTGATGACAAGATGACTAATATGGAACTGATGACAAGATGACTAATGTGGAACTGATGAAAAGATCACTAATGTGGAACTGATGACAAGGTCACTAATGTGGAGCTGATGACAAGATGACTAATGTGGAACTGATGACAAGATGACTAATTTGGAACTGATGACTAGATCACTAATGTGGAACTGATGACAATATCACTAATGTGGAACTGATGACAAGATCACTAATGTGGAACTGATGACAGGAACCGGACAAGTGGTATGACAATATCACTAATGTGGAACTGATGACAATATGACTAATGTGGAACTGATGACAATATGACTAATGTGGAACTGATGACAAGATGACTAATGTGGAACTGATGACATGATCACTAATGTGGAACTGATGACAAGATGACTAATGTGGAACTGATGACACGATCACTAATATGGAACTGATGACAAGATGAATAATGTGGAACTGATGACAAGATGACTAATGTGGGACTGATGACAAGATGACTAATGTGGAACTGATGACAAGATGACTAATGTGGAACTGATGACAAGATCACTAATGTGGAACTGATGACAAGATGACTAATGTGGAACTGATGACAAGATGACTAATGTGGAACTGATGACAAGATCACTAATGTGGAACTGATGACAAGATGACTAATGTGGAACTGATGACACGATAACTAATATGGAACTGATGACAAGATCACTAATATGGAACTGATGACAAGATGACTAATGTGGAACTGATGACAATATCACTAATATGGAACTGATGACAAGATGACTAATGTGGAACTGATTACAAGGTCACTAATATGGAACTGATGACAAGATCACTAATGTGGAACTGATGACAAGATGACTAATGTGGAACTGATGACAAGATCACTAATATGGAACTGATGACAAGATCACTAATATGGAACTGATGACAAGATGACTAATGTGGAACTGATGACAAGATCACTAATGTGAAACTGATGACAAGTTGACTAATGTGGAACTGATGACAAGATGACTAATGTGGAACTGATGACAAGATCACTAATGTGGAACTGATGACAAGATGACTAATGTGGAACTGATGACAAGATGACTAATGTGGAACTGATGACAAGATCACTAATGTGGAACTGATGACACGATCACTAATGTGGAACTGATGACAGGAACCGGACAAGTGGTATGACAAGAACGCTAATGTGGAACTGTTGACAAGAACCGGACAAGTGGTATGACAAGATCACTAATGTGGAACTGTTGACAAGAACCGGACACGTGGTATGACAAGATCGCTAATGTGGAACTGATGACAAGAACCGGACAAGTGGTATGACAAGATCGCTAATGTGGAACTGTTGACAAGAACCGGACAAGTGGTATGACAAGATCGTTAATGTGGAACTGTTGACAAGAACAAACAAGTGATATGACAAGATCACTAATGTGGAACTGATGACAGGAACCGGACAAGTGATATGACAAGATCACTAATGTGGAACTGATGACAAGATCACAAATGTGGAACTGATGACAAGATTACTAATGTGGAACTGATGACAAGAACAAACAAGTGATATGACAAGATGACTAATGTGGAACTGATGACAAGATCACTAATGTGGAACTGATGACAAGAACAAACAAGTGATATGACGAGATCGCTAATGTGGAACTTTTGACAAGATCACTAATGTGGAACTGTTGACAAGATCACTGATGTGGAACTGTTGACAAGAATCAGACAAGTGCCAGTGGAAGAAGAACGAACGAACGAACTTTATTTTCAAAGGATTGAAAATTTTGCACACAGGCCCGTTTGACATTCTGCCCTTCCTTTCTCTCACTTATCATACTGAATTCATTTATTCTCATATGCATTTTACATATCAATTTCAAAGAATTCAACTTTGTAAAGTAAAATAATAATATAGCACACTCATATTAACATTAATTACTTATAAGCATGACATAACATATGTTGAAAAGTACAAACATCGTCATTAGAACCAACAGTTGATATTATAAGAAAAGATAATCCAATAAGGGGGGCATGTAATCAGAATTCAGAAAGTATTCAAAAAGTCTATGATTGTATGAATAAGGACTGAGATGAGAAGAAGACGCCCTCGATGGATAGGATACACAGTGCAGAAACCTGTTGATAGCATCACGGGGCAGTCCTTGTTCTGGAATCCCCAGGGAAAGATAGGTATAAGGAGACAAAATAACACACGGGGAAGAAGCTGGAGACAATATAGAAGGGTTAAAACAGACATGGAATTCTCCTTCTTCCTCGTTCGCCCTAAAAAGGACGTTGGTTGTGTTGTGTGTTTGTTGACAGCGGAGCTGCGATATCTGCGCCTTTCGGCCGACACATCCGACTTCAGCACGGCATTTTTTGGGACCGGGTTTGCCTTCCCTCTTCGATCACTACTCTCTCAGCCAGACTGCAGTGATGCAGCCTGTTTCCAGGACGACCACTTGGAGGTGGAGTAGGGTCTTGATCAGCTGGTTCGCTGACCCTGACGCAAGCAGTCAAGCTATGGGTCGCTGACTGCATTCTCTGTTGCTGCGTCTTTGGGTCCCAGACATGGAATGACCTTGTATGAAAGGGTTGAAGCAGAAATAGAATGACCTTGATGGCCCGGAACAGGAAGACTTGGCATACGTTTGTAGAAGGCCTATGCTCCTTGAGGTGCTTCAGGTAGATGATGATGATGATGATGACAAATTCCATGTATCACTCTTTCCTTTCGCCATTTTTGACGGTCAGTGTACAATCTGCGTATGGCGTTTAATGACAGCAAGGCAAGAGCACTGTGGGATTGCTCTTCCTCTGGTTCTGTTCGTCATCTTCCATAGAGCAGGTCAGAGCTTTTGGTTTGTGTTTGAACCATGAAGGTCAGGCCAAATAAAATCTTTGAATTAGAGCATGTGTCAAAGTTTCCAAAGATCATACACACGGTCACACAAATCCTACATCAACATACCAACACATACAAATTCTACTTCACCATACCAACACATACAAATTTTACATCAGCATAACAATGCATACAAATCCTACATCAGCATATCAACACACAAATCCTACATCAACATAACAACACATGCAAATCCTACATCAACATACCAACACATACAAATCCTACCTCACCATACCAGCACATATATATCCTACATCAACATAACAAGTAATACAAATCCTACATCACCATACCAACACATACAAATCCTACATCAGCATAACAACACATACAAATCCTACATCAGCATATCAACACATACAAATCCAACATCAACATAACAATACATACAAATCCAACATCAATATAACAACACATACAAATCCTACATCAACATAGGAACACATACAAATACTACATCAACATACCAATTCATACATATCCTAAATCAATATAGGAACACATACAAATCTTAAATCAAGATAACATAATACAAATCCTACATCAACATACCCATACATACAAATCCAACATCAACATACCAACACATACACATCCTACTTCACCATACCAGCACATATATATCCTACATCATCATAACAACAGATACAAATCCTACATCATCATAACAACAGATACAAATCCTACATCACCATAACAACACATACAAATTCTACATCACCATACCAACACATAAAATCCTACATCAGCATAACAACACATACAAATTCTACATCACCATACCAACACATAAAATCCTACATCACCATACCAACACATACAAATCTTACATCAGCATATCAACACATACAAATCATACATCAACATAACAACACATACAAATCCTACATCAACATACCAACACTAACAAATCCTACATCAACAAAGTAACACATACAAATCCTACATCAACTTATCCAGCGGCACTTGGGCTTTCAGCCCTTCGGCCCAATGACATGTCATTGCGAGGCTGGGGAACCTGAGGACTTTCCTTCCAACCCGGTCAGGAGCTTCGCTCCTTCCCATCCACAGAGGGTTTATCACAGGAGCCGTTCAGGCTATTCAGTCAAATTTCCGGCCGTAAACATTTCTTCAAACGCCGACGCCCGGGTTTGAACCATGAACACCTGGTCGCCAGTACAACGCCGAAGCCATTACACCAGCGCGGCTCCCCCTACATCAACATAGGAAGACGTACAAATCCTACATCAACATACCAACACATACAAATACTACATCAACATACCAATTCATACAAATCCTACATCACCATAGGAACACATACAAATCCAAAATCAACATAACAACAAATACAAATCCTACATCAACAAAACAACACAAACAAATCCTACATCACTATAACAACAGATACAAATCCTATGTCAACATAGAAACTCATACAAATAATACATCAACATACCAATACATACAAATCCAACATCAACATACCAACACATACAAATCCTACATCACCATACCAATACATACATATCCTACATCAACATAACAACACTATCAAATCCTACATCAACATACCAAAACATACAAATCCTACATCAACATAAAAACACATACAAATCATACATCAACATAACAACGCATGCAAATCCTACATCAACATACCAACACATACATATCCTACATCAACATACCAACACATACAAATCCTACATCAACATACCAACACATACAAATCCTACATCTACATAACAACACTAACAAATCCTACATCAACATAATACTTACTTACTTACCTAGTCGTTCCCCTTCTACAATGAAGTGCAGAGGTTTGGAAGAGAGAGCGCCAGACTATCCTATCGGCTGTCTTCCTCCTGGCCTGGTTCCATTCTAGTCCTCGGTCCTTCAGAGATTGTCTAATGTTGTCCTCCCAGCGGACTCTGGGTCATCCTGGGGTCTGGATCACTGGCTCTTTGTTTCCCATGCTTGTCGTGGTAGCCGATCTTCTCCCATTCTGCAGACATGGCCAAACCATATTAGTTATCAACATAATAACACATACAAATCCTACATCAACATATAAACAAACATATACAAATCCTACATCAAGATAACAACACATACAAATCTTATATCAACATGCCAACACATATACATCCTACATCAACATAACAACACATACAAATCATACTACAACATAACAACACATACAAAACTTACATCAACATAACAACACATACAAATCCCGCATCAACATATGAACACACACAAATCCTACATCAACATAACTGTGACAGAGGTTATGAAAATAGATTTCATATATCAACACGTTTTGCTTCCAATTGTTTTCACCTGGCTTCCTCAATTAGTTATGCACGTTTTGTTAAACGCAGACCCCTTCACTTCTATATATCTGTCAAACTCTAAATTTGGCAACGCACATTTTCTTTTTCTCTATTTCGTATAAACTACGAGGAATGTTTACAAACAGACTATGTTTCAACTAGAGAGAGGGGACAGGTTGAATATTTGTAGAACCTAGGGCGATTATTCAAAAGTCGTAGCTGTGATGGATTGCGCTTTCTCAGGGGAAGATAAGCTTACGAAGAAAATCAAGAGCGTTAAATCAAAAGGACGTACTTTTGTTAGTAATTGGTCAGGGGGAATTATTTGAAACCAAAGGGAAGATAATCACAGTTACCTCCCCCTACCTTCGTTCGTTTGTTAACGTAAGTAGATACGGTGAGAGTCGCCAGATCAAAAGACTGTTCGCTCGTTGCCAGAGTCTGCAAGGTGGGAAAGGTGGACAATTTTAACTTTGATTCGCAGATGAACAGGAGAAATCTCCGAAATCTGAGCGAAGGTGTCAAAGTTAGCAAGTGCTAGTGAATTTCCACCAAGTTAAGATATATACCGCGTCCTTTAAAATCCATTATTCGGTACCCACAGGATTTTTCTGAACCAACTAGCTTCGATTGCTCATCATCATCATCATCTCAGCCCGTAACCCGTCATGGGTCGTAGGGGTGCCATGGTGGAAGCATCAGCAGACAGGGTCCTCCACTGCTCTCTATCCTCAGCAATGCGTACAAGTGCTAGACCATTGTTAAAGTGGTTTTCTTAGTATTTTCGATTGGAGACGTTCTAATTCCTGCGTTTGCGGTAAATATTGTACTAGAAGTTTGAGGGATTTAATTGTTAAGTCCATCATTATATTTCACTAGGATCTTGTTGTGTGTTAATTGACTAGCAGAATTAAAATAATCTATAGCAAAATTGTTCCGGCTGTAGCGTTAATCTAACTAACTGATATTAACCAGTAAGAGATATTTTAATAGACTAGTAAATGCACTATTCATTATGAGTACTGACGAAATATATATTTATTTCTAATTCACGATGATTAATTTTGTAAATGACTAGAATTTATTTCACGGGGTTTTTAAACGATAAGATAAGCTCTAAGCTTGTAGTTCTAATTAAAGTTAAATAACCGAAGTGGATAATAATATTGTATTTTACGCGTGTTAGGATAGGTTTGAGAATACTATATTGTGGTTAAGTATTTTGTATTTTTTCTTCCTATATCTAGTACTGGGTCAAACCCAAAACCTACCAGTGGCTTCCATCTAATCTGAGAATAACGGACCTAAGTCCAACAATACAAAAGAGAACATTCTTATATAACTATCGGGTTTTCAAGGTGAACCTGTCTGGCCTTTTGTTTACACCCAGAAAGAGACAGAGTACCAACCCAAAGAATATTAAGAGTAAATTTTAACTGGACCTATAGCTCTCCAGATTTCTTGTTCTCAATTTTCATATACATTCAGTCCATTGTGGCGACATAATCAAACATTGACATTTCCCGACTATCGACCATTTGTGGTGTGACAAGGAATTTTATACTGAGAGAAGTTACATACCTGACATTCCTTTATGTATTGGAATCTCAAGCTACTGACACTGTGAGCACTGTTAAGTTTTACCTGGACTAATTAAGGTGACATAAACTGAAATCCAACTATCCAGTAACGAAATAAACGTTCCCCGAAGAAGAGGATTTAAACAGTCTTTCATGAGCTGGGGTTTATTTCGCCAAATAACACTGGATTTGCTGTGTGACCCATGAAACTATGTTCCAGACGTTGTTAAATCAACAATTAGGTAAGAACGAATGAACGTGGCCACGGTCGTCTATGAAGAGAGAAAGAAGAAATGATTAATTCTCATACTGTATAATCCATGTACTCATTTTGTTGTGCCTTTCTTAGGTTTTTATTTTACTAATACTGTTCATTTCAGAATAGATTAACTTATAACCTCTGTTCTTTACAGTATAGGCAAATTCTGGACCATAGCGCAAATCTCTTTGACCTTTTGGGGTTTAATAACCTCTTCTAACGGGATCTTATCTCAACAGAGGGAGGGGAGATTACACTTATGAGTCTATTTCTTTATTAATTCTGTAACCTACGATTTGAATATTCTGATATTTTGTTATAACAACTGTTGTGAAGTTTCTTTATGGTAAATAAATGTAACTTAAAACTTAATTACTTGTGTTGGCCTGCTCGTCCCAATATCCATACTCCATTACTATAGTTTTCACGTTTGTGCATCTAATTGTCGTCACTTATCTGTGTGTGTGTATGTGAGTGGTATATATATATATATATATATATATATATATATATATATATATATATATATATATATATATATATATATATATATATAAATATATATATATATATATATAAAGGGAACTGTCTGAGCACCAAATTATAGTCGTAACCGACAGGCTTGACTAGAGTAGCTTCTCAAATCCGGGGACAGACTCTACCCTTCACCAACTCACTAGTGAAAATCTATCTGCTTAATTTATATCGCACTGAGTCATCACCTTTGTCAGTTCTATTCAGACGGGACCTAACATTGTTCTTAATCACCTATCGAAAATTTACGACAGAATGGTTTGCTCGTTTACCGGTATTTTGATCTAGATTCTTGAATAAGTACCACTGAAACGGTGCGAATTCTTTAGATGTGTCTTTTCTAGTACATCAGATTAACTTTGTTTCCAAATCAGGATACAATCTGTGTCTAGATAATTGACTTAAATCTGAAAAAAATCTTTATAGTCTAGATAGAGCAAGAGTGTGATTGTCTCGTGAGATTAAGAAAATTTAAAAATAATATTCCCCCAGACAAACGATCCGGTTATTGGCTTGCTGATCCCACAAATATTTCAATTGGTTTTTTTTTCACAGCATTTGTTAGAGTATATATATACAATTAGATTTACAGGGTGATATTTGTCTGAGTTATGTTATGTATTACACAACGGGCTGATCACTCGTTTGCCAGTCACTTCGATTACGGAAACAATAGCAAATGGATTGATTTGCCGTTGCCCTAAAGACGCCATTAGGCGTGATGGGAAACAATGGCAAAGAAAACCTATCTGCTGTTGCCCTAAGACGCCACTAGGCGTAATGGCCACTGACTGCTTTGACGGTCGGTAGCTGAGGACGGAAGAAGAAGAAGATGTTATGTATTGATCTTGTAATACAAGGCCGCTGGTAGCGTGTGATTGTGTAACAATCACTAGGGATTTTTTTTTGGGTTGAAGCAGAGGTGTTTTGAGCTAAGCTAAGGAGCGCGTTCGGACGGAAACGTCCAGTTAATAGCCTCCCTTAGCCTATCTGACTTCAGGGGTGAACTTGATAGTGGACTTAAAAATTAAGGAAATTTTTTGTCTCCTAAAATTTTTGAAATCAATTTTTTTTTGTTTCCACTGTAGTTTCATAGGGGTTTTTTTTTTTTTTGTCAGTTGATTAGTCTGATTTACCATTTATTTGGCGTAGTCGTTTGCGTTAGGAGCCTTAATTGCCAGATAATAGCAGCGATAGATTAGATAACTGATAACCAGGAGGAGGTATCCCAGTTAAATAACAGAATAATTTTTTTGTGTTTGTATTTTTCTCGAAAGTGGTAGGGAACCAGTATATCCTTTTTCTTCCTTCTTTCTCGAGTAAGTCGCAGTCAGTTAATTGCAATGGCTGAGCGTGCAAAACTTAGGCAAATGCTAAGAGAGGAAGCAAGGGAAGAGGGATTGCAAGGAGAAGAAGCAAAGGCGTTTGTCAACGAAGAACTTGACAGATATGATGCGGAAAAGAAGGAAGCAGAAGTTAGGGAGAAGGAAAAAGCAGCTGAAGCTAGGGAGCAGAAGAAGATTGAGGAGGAAATGGAAATTTGCAGGGCAAACGAACGAGATAAGGAGAGACAGCATGAGGAACGAGAGAAGGAGAGACAGCATGAGGAAAGAGAGAAGGAGAGACAGCACGAATTGGCTCTTAAAGCTCTAGAGGTCCAAAGCCGTGGGGCTGCCTCTACCTCCACCAGTAATGAAGACTCTCTACCTCAATCACAGCTAACGGATCCTTCCAATACTCAATCTCTTCAACTAGCAGCTATGTCTTTCGCCCTAGAAGCCTTCCCAAGCCCTAATGAGAAAATTGACTGCTATCTAGAAAAATTTGAGAAAATGGCAAATCTGTACGGTTTAGAGAGGTCGCGGTGGTGTTTGAAGCTTTCTCAGGCTTTAAAAGGGTCTGCGTATGATGCGTACGCAAAACTGGAAAGCAACCACCAAGACGATTACGACATGCTGAAGAAGGCTTTGCTTGAGCGTTTCGAAATGAATGCTCGCAAATTTTTGCAACTGTTCCGTAACAGCAGAAAGGAGAGCTCTGAAACTTTTCACCAGTTCTCTTCTCATCTGAAGGGATACTTGACAAAGTGCCTCGAGCTTACACAGCTTCCCTCTACCTATGAAGGACACAGTGCCCAAGACTAACAGACCTGCGACGCCAGCTACTCCCATCGCACCCAACCATCCACAATACACTCTACACATCATCACAACAACTGAGGAAGACTTGCACCTTTGTCAGAGAGTCAATGGGCTGTCAAGAGCTACCTGCTCACAGCTAAAGGGATTATATCATCATCATCATCATCATCATCATCATCATCATCATCATCATCATCATCATCATCATCATCATCACCTATGAAGGACTTGAGGAATTCGTCGTAACCGAACAAATAAAGAACACTTTGTCAAGTGACAACCGTAGATTTCTGGCTGAACAAGGAGCAAAAAAGCTGGAAGACATTTTGGAAAAGTTTGAGTAATATCACAATGCGCTGGCCACGGTCTTCTGAGAAGAGAGAAAAAAGAAATGAATAAATCTTATACTGTATAATCCATGTACTCACTTTGTTGGGCCTTTCTTAGGTTTTTATTTTACTAATACTGTTCATTTCAGAATAGATTAACTTAGAACCTCTGTTTTTTACAGTATAGGCAAATTCTAGACCATACCGGAAATCTCTTTGACCATTTGGAGTTTAATAACTTCTTCTAACGGGATCTTGTCTCAACAGAGGGAGGGGACATTACACTTATGAGTCTATTTCTTTATTAATTCTGTAACCTATGATTTGTATATTCTGATATTTTGTTATAATAACTGTGTGAAGTTTCTTTATGGTAAATAAAAGTAACATAAAACTTAATTACTTGTGTCGGCCAGCGCGTCCCAATATCCATACTCCATTACTATAGTTTTCACGTTTGTGCGTCTAATTGTCGTCACTTATCTGTTATATATATATATATATATATATATATATATATATATATATATATATATATATATATATATATATATATATAGAAAGGGAACTATCTGAACAACAAATTTTAGTCGTAACCGATTGGCTGGACTACAGTAGCTTCTCAAATCCAGGGACAGACTCTACCCTTCACCAACTCACGTTCTTAATCACCTATCGGAAATTTACGACAATAACAACACATACAAATCCTACATGCACATACCAACACATACAAATCCTACATCAACATAATACATACAAATCCTGCATCACCATAGGAACACATAGAAATCCTACCTCAACATAACAACACATACAAATCTTACATCAACATAACAACACATACAAATCCTACATCAAGATAACAACACATACAAATCTTACATCAACATAACAACATATACAAATCCTACATCAACATACCAACACACAAAAATCCTACTTCAACATAACAACACATACAGATCCTACATCAACATAACATGTAATAAAATTCCTACATCAACACACCAATACATACAAATCATACATCAACATAACAACACATACAAATCCTAACATAACAACACATACAAATCCCACATCACCATACCATCACATACAAATCCTACATCAGCATAACAACACATACAAATCCTACATCAACATAACAACATGTACAAATCCTACATTAACATACCAACACACACAAATCCTACATCAACATAACAACACATACAAATCCTACACCAACATACCAACACATACGAATCCTACATCAAGATAGGAACACATTCAAATTCTACTTCAGCATATCAACACATACAAATCCTTTATCACTATAACATCACACAACAAGTAATCACCAAAATGGGACTCATGTAAATCATCCATGTAAATGAACACACATATATTATTTTACTAAAACATCTTTTAAGGGGGGAAAAGAAATCAAGGAGATTTACACAAAATAACTGTTTGGAAAGTTTGTACCAAAACTCATTACGTGGCTCACAGGTGTTATTTGCGTAGGTGTAAACCTACTACAACCTATACCCTATTCCTCTACCGCCACCCCCTAAAAAAAGGACCAGCGAGAGAATGGGTAACTCTGTGATGTGACATATTTATTGTAATCATTATAAATAATTTATTATTAATCTATTGACATTCCTGTTTGGTTCACACAGACTGCACAGTTCATATCAATAGACTTGAAATGAAATCAGAATTTCTGGGTTTACTTTGATTACGTGACGATGCAGTATGTGGTTATCTTTCATTGCAGTATATTTACTCGAATCAAACGTATCCAAGCAGCTCCGCCTTTACTTACCGCTCCACCTATGTCAATTGTCCACACAAACGACAGTTTTTCTCACAAGCATCAAACGCTTTTGTTGTAATGTCTGTGCATGTATGTGGTCGGAAATCCGACTGAGATCGCGTGGTTTGCATTAAGTTAGATGTGTTTACCATGTTAGGTCGTGGTTCACTGGGTTTATCATCATCATTACTACTACCACGATTATCACAATCAGCATCATTACTACAACCACCATTATCACAATCATCTTCATTATCATCATCACCATCACCGTCATCATCATCATCACCATAAACATAAGCATGGAAATAATCATCATCATCACCACAATCGCCATCACCATTACTAACTTCATCATCACCATCGTTGTTCTCGTTATGATATTTCATTCTAACATCTAATAAACCAGACAGATAGGCCTTTTATTTGGACTACTATAACCGACGGACCCTGTGTCTAGGTTGAACGGGACGCGCTTTGCCAAAACGAGGCACTTTTAAAAAAATGTGTTTTTATTAATTTTAATTATAATTTTGTAAACAATTAATCTTGATAGGAATAAATATTGCGTTCAGATCTACTGTGATATGACGCCTACGACTGACGAAACTAAATGAACAATTTTCGTTACTAACATAATTTATGTAAATGACAGTGTTTTGCCAGTTGCTAGCCAAACAAACAAAAAACACACAATAAAGAATTCTTAGAATGTGCCCAGAGAAACAGAGAAAAAAAAAAAAACCGCCAACTAATCCAGGCTTGGGCAAGACGTCGTTGCGGTACATTGGTCGCCTGATACATGACCGGTTTAGTCTTCATCTTCTTTTCTTTAAACTTTTGATTGGTCCAATTCTTCAATTAAATCTTTTGTTTTTAAATGTAAAACATTTGTCATACAGAAATTTTATGACATAGCTTATGTGATACAGTGCAAATCATCATTATATAAATTCTTCGTTCTTTTGTATTACCAGTATTTGAATACTCTGGGTTTGTTTGATTTTGTTCATATTAATGTAAAAGTCACTACGTTGAAAAATTGTTTTTAGTAGGCGGCTTCATTGAAAAATTGTGTTTAGAAGGCGGCTTCATTGAAAAATGGTATTTAGTACGCGGCTTCATTGAAAAATTGTTTTTAGTTGGCGGCTTCATTGAAAAAAATAAATAAATAAAGAGTACACCATGGAACGATAAAGCGTACCTAGGACTGAACTAGTCAGTATGACTGGGCGTAAAGGATCAAAGTTTTTTGGACACAAAATAAGAGGGGAGGGAGGGGGGGGGGGGAGACTTAGAGGACGTTGTGTTTAAAAAAATACTAACTAGTGGATTTACATCATGAAGATACAGAAATACCGTAATCAACTGACCACGTTACAAGGAAATAAATCCAACCTACAGTAGGAATTTGAGAGACACAGCTGCTGAGGCCTGTCGGCACTTTTTATGATGATGCCCTACATTGCCACTAACAAAAATCTGCTGTGTTTATGTTGAACCTTCGTTTAGTTAATTGTTATGTCTCACGTGTCGATCTCTTTTTGTCTCTTGGTCTACCTTTACATGTCTCTGGGGAATCAGTGGTGTCAGAATTTGAAATACAGTACTTTAATTGATTTGTCTTCGTCTTGTATCTAGAACTCATGCAGTGAAGCTTCGCAGATGAGGCTGATCATTTGTTTTCAATCTAATGCAATCAGTATGCCCTTATGTGATGTCACGTGTTTATTTTTGTTAAATCTGTTTACTCCTTTCATTCATCCTCTCTCAGGTCGACCTCCATAGCTTGTTTCTTCCATTCTGAGGCTATATGTCTGTCCTAGTAGTTGATTAAAAAAAGGTAAAGGATCCCGTTACACGCCCATTGAGGCATATTGGGAATATGGTGTTAGGCCCATATTTTCTCGACCATCGGCACACTAGAGGTGATGTGGTCAGCATCACGCCGGCCGCCTTAACCTTCCCAGAAGTTGCTCTGGTACTCAACTAGGGCTGGGTCGACCCAGGAGCCGTTTGCGGCCTAAAAATATCCCACCTCAACTGGGGATCGAACCATAGACCACTGAGCTAGGAAGCCAGCGCACTAACCACTATGCTACCGCGGCTCCTAGTTGATTTAAAGTCTATCTTATTTGCTGTCCATATCAAATTGTTTGTTTTTCTTTCTTGGTACATATTGATATAAATACTATGCATATCCATAAGAATGTGAGGTCGTCACTGTCATTACGTGTATCCAATCCTGACAAATGGAATTGAGTCTTGGACAATTAATAAACGCAAAAAAGTTTCTGTAGGCTACACAGATATGTGGTTTTGTAGTAGAATGTTAAGAATATAGTAGGCAGCCCAAAAAAGGTGATGAGAGTGTCATGAAAGAGGCCACTGCACAAAAGAAGATTATAACTCATGTTTGGAGGCAGTCTAAATTCTTTGGACACATTATGAGACGGGGAAAGCTGGAATAGACTGTGACAATAAGAAAGATTGCAGGAAGAAGTATTCAGAGGACGACAAAGTTTGAAGATACTGGCCAAACACTGTTTCATGGCAATGTTGTGTGAACAGCAGAAGTGACTAACAGCGATTGGGAGAACAAGCTGTGATCATCCACAACAAATACAAATACCAGTGGAAGAAGGGACGTCATGTATACAACAGATATGACCCAATCCACCCGCTTAATAGACACCAGTAGAGCATCATTTTTCAGCCTGAGAACTGACCACAGCAGATTATTAGGCCACTTCTACCGCTTCAGGATATCTCATAAGAAATGAATGTCCATGTGGAACCAGAATCCAGACCCTTGAACACATTCTCCAAAACTGTCCAACCCATGATGACCCACGGGTCCTGACCTGGCCAGGGGGTACTGAGCTCAGGCAGAAGCTCTAGATCTACTGTGCTGACCTGGACTTCGTCCTGGAGACAGGTCTGCAGATTTAGCATGACTACAAACTGAACGCAGAAGAAGAAGAGCAAGTTGTAGACAGACTTGATCACGTGCTCCAGTTGGCATAGTGACTGAACAAACAAATAAACTTTGAGTCGTTTCTTTTCGGAAATTTGAATCGTTGGATGATCGAAATTTACAGTATACAATGAGGGTCTTTAAAGTTGTAAATAGAAGGATGGTGCTTCTATTTTATGGAATCCTCATATGATTTTTCAGAAAACTAGCACAAAGCTGAATTTATCAAAGCATTCGTGAATTTTGCATCTGCCCGCCTCTTCTATGACGATAAATATATATTACCTCGTTTCCCAGACCCCAACCGAATTATTCAGTAAAATATTACTTAAGTAGCTCTGCTGTATTTATATTTAAGATACCTGATTCATACGTGTACACTTCTCTCTGTAATAATTAAATCAACTATTAATTTGTAAATACATATAACAAATTTAATAATTATTATTATTTAACACGACTAAATAAATAAATGAATTTAGAAATTGAAATAGAGATTTTTTTCCCTCAGAAAATTAAAGTGCAGGTGTTTTTTTTTTGAATATTTGAGGACTTTTGCTATGGCCGGGTTAAAATCGGCCAGTTGTTGGACTGGTTTGCCGACTGCTCCGTTAATTGTAGACTTTTGTCTTGAGGGCACGCCTCAGGCGTAGTTGCAGGGGTAACCGCTCCTAATGCCCAGGCAAGGGTCTTAACAGCCCATCGTTGTTATTAATCTAGCGCACATAGCGTAGACCACAAGCTCTTGATCCACTGGCTCGAACCAAACTAGTACCACACACTGATATTTCCAACTTGTACCACAAACTGGTATCACCAACTTGTACCACAAACTGCTATCTCAATCTTATGCCACAAACTTTTAAAGAAACAAATGTCTCTGCTAAGTATTGGTTTCCTGACACGAGTCAGGCGCCTTCTCGCTGTCATTTCCACCGCAAACTTCTCTCAGTAATTTTATCCTCCCTGAGCATAAATCATAAACCCAGTAGATTGGATGAAAAACCATCGTTACTCTCAGTTAATGTGATGAACAAATGTGACTGGACAGCATAAACGACTTTTTGCCTGGTTTACACATGTTTAAATATACATGTAAACTTATTAAAAGGTTAATATAATAAATATGTACACCATGATGTCATCATCATCCACGCCTTGCTCCACTTGGAGCCCGGGGCTAACTCTGCTTTTGGTTCCCTGTGAGAGAACCGGCATGAAGCATCCACCAGCGCTTGCTGTGTTTGTTCATGACTATCATTTTCATATGTGGAGGTTGCCAGCCTCTTATGAACCTGTACCACCACCAGCAAGTTAAACATGTCAAATGTAAAGTCTAAAGTGATAAAATTGTACATGTTACAGCTTACCCTGCATAATCGGGTAATAATTTTTACAGATGTCTGGCACAGGAAGACTTCCAAATAATGTCGGGCCTCAGGTTTTGAGGCCGTCTTACAGGAAGTCGAGAATTACTTTAATTATAATCCCACTATTATCCTGTTTATAGGTTCCGAGGACTTTGTGGTGTCCAGTCTTATCAAGTCGAGTTTTCTTGCTGGTTAATTTCAGAAGATCCTCAATACTTGGTCCAATGCTCTTTCTTGAAATCGTACTTTTCTTCGGTCCTGGCTTGTCTGAATGTGTCGTCTTGGCTCAGTGGAACACAGTGTTGAGGTCTAAACTCGTGCTACATTATATGGGACTTTTCGCCCACGCTGTCCCAGCTTTCTACGCGGTGAAAGTCACTAATCAAACGTCGTCTTGTTAAATATATTTTATCTAGACCAAGCAGATTTAAACGTTTGGCTTTAGTGTATATCTTCTCGCCCTTCCGACTCATGCCAATAATTTCAAACTTCTCCCATATAAGGTATTGACACTACTGCTTTTTAGATAACTCATGTCTGTATTTCATAACAAGCCCTTCAGTTTCATTTGTTATTATAAATGCTAGCAAGCATGAGTCACGCGGTAACGTGACTGAATATGCGGCCACACCCAAGGTACTTTTGCAGTTTATCTCCGGATTGTCAATACGAGAGGTATGGGCGCCCAGCTTGGTTCGAGAGAGAGAGAGAGAGAGATCCGCCTGTACATAGGTAAGGCAAATTTATCTATCTGCTCCCAGCTCGGTTTGCTCACGTTATTTCTACCCAGGATAAGCCTGCGAAAATAACAACGCGAAACCGGAGTCATACGTTCCCATAAGAGAGAAAATACAAGGGAGGAAGAAATATATAGAGAAAAAGACAGTAGAACACGATATAATTTTGTGATAGATAGATGTATGAGAAATATTCGCACAAACCTTTCTTATTTTTTCCCCCCAACATTTCTGGATTTTCCTCTCAATCCTGCCATGCACATTTTATTGTCGGGGCGTATGGATATGTATCACTGTCTTAAATTTATATGTAACCAAGCGCATTGAATAGAGTTCATTAAAATTTGAAGTTAAACTGATCTGTAAGTATACAATACAATATGCAATAATCTTTGCTGTAGTTAATAGATGATCACAATTATTACATTAAGGAGGTTGAAAGGTTTTCAGGGAGACGTAAGTCCAATTTAGCCCAAACAATTATTGGTACGTTGATCAGTTTAGTCGCCAAAGTCAGTACGCCTTGAAATAATGATTCGGAAACGAAGTAATAAAAGATTTATTTGGACTTGTATTTTTTTACGTACCAGGACACGATTTTAAGATATGCCTGCATTTACAATGTGATAAAAGAGCTGTTAATTAATTAGCTAAATATCATTCTATTGGTTTTTTGTTTCACTTTCCATGTCATGTTTGAAGGGTTACCTCGTGGCTTCATAGCCAATGCCAGCAGATAAGTTTGACTACAGAAATGTAATGAAGGTGACAGGGAATATATAGGAATGAAATACCCGCGGGACAAATAGTGATATCATCAGGACATGCATGAGAAAAAGCACGCTGTAATTCAAACCCTTGATGTTTTGACAGGTTACTTGCTCGTAAAACACTAATGGCGTATACTGTCATATGTTCATAGCTTGCTGCGACACTTTCTTGTTTATCACTCATTCCGGTGCTATGTATCTAATAGTCAATTGTGTTTAGAAACCTGGTTTTTTTTAAAAATGAAAGCCATGACGATATCAAAGTGCGTTGTTAAGGTAATCGACTGTTGCGTTTTGTTCTTGTATTGCGCTACAAGGACCAGCGATATCTGATATCGATGCTGCAGATTAAAATTGTGTTCTCATGCGCAACGCGTCCCCTATTTTATTGTACTTCGCAGCATCGATACACAGACGTATGTATTCAGACATTCAGCGTGCATGCTGTGTACACACTAATAGGGCATAATGCATCCCTATAAGGCATCAGCAAATACGCAGTCCATTACTGGAAGCGGCACGTACAAGACACTTGGGCAGAGCAAATCGTCAAATTTTCATTTGGCACGTGATGGCCTCAATAATAGATAATCGAGTTCCCGTTTTTGTTAGGCAGATCGATTTTAACGGAACTAACAATTTTAACTCTTGCACCTCCAGTGACTGAATACAATTGAGGTCACACGTTTGTTGGACCCGTAACGTCGTCAGGATAAATGACATAATATCAAACGTCATGCTAACGTTTAAAAAATTGCAAGCGTTGAGAGAGAGAGAGAGAGAGAGAGAGAGAGAGAGCTATGTAAAATTTGGAGATCTGATCATCAGAATGAGCCAGGGTCAACAAAATGTTTCAGCCATTTAGCTGTTGACTTCTCTGGGAGTCCACAAATCCGATGTTAATTGGCATGAGTTCATTTCCAATGCATATTCTTCTTGTATACACAGTTTTGTTGTCTGGTCTGTACCGGATCTGTTCATCGAAAACCTCACTATCGTGTATGCCTTTGGCCTCTTTTAATATTGACAATGATCCTAAGCAACAAAAATAATTGTTGGGAAGTGATGATATACTTCCTTTTTATAATGAACTAAACTTTATAGCAACAAAGTTAACTATTAACTTTAGGACGCAAGATTACTGGAAAAAAACACACAAAAACATTCATAACATTAGTTGAAATCATGTTTAACTGAAAGATAATTGAATCTTACATATTTTGTCAAACCTTCAATACCCGATATTACTTTCAATTACAATGAACATATTTATTTTGAGTCTGATTTTTCAAGGAAAGAATGCATTTACCGACAAATGAAAGCCTAGTTTGTTCTGTTTTCACGAACTTTCAAGACGGACGTTTTTATTCAGTGGGAGCAGGATGGGGAGAGGAGGGGTGGGAAGAAGAGATAATTGTATAGAAGATTCAGAGACCTGCGCGATGACTGTCATAGAGATATCATATATCCACTAGTTACATAATTATTTTTGTCCTGTAGACAATTCACGGGCTTCAGTATACATGCATTACTCTCAAGCCTCATGAAATGACAGAAACATCCGATATAGCTCTACTGAGGTCGAACCAACTTTACCACAACTCTTTGAAATAGCTGACAGAGTTTTGTGAAGTGTTACTCTTGAGTCATTTAAGTCTGCATTATTCTGACTTTGCAGCCCTGCAATTACTGACAGCGCATGTGTGAAGAGGGCTGCTTGTCTCTCGGAGCTTTTTTCTGCCATTAGTACTTCTGCTGCAGTTTTTAAGGCCTCTGCTTCTGCCCTGAAGTTACTTGGGAATTTTCATGTTACCACTAACGGTGTTGTTTCCAAACTGGAAGCTTGTGTGGCAGTGTAGACGGGTTGTAGTTGTTGATATCGCATTTATGGGATCTCCTCTTTTCTTTGTTTTGGTTGATTCTATAAAGTTGGTTCACTTGAGTCTTCCCCTTCTAAGACCATTTATTCTCTGTATACGTGTACAATACGAGACAGGAAGGAACACACGGAGAAGAGAAGTAGAGACAGACATGAAGGGTATGAAGAAGACACGGACAGACCTTGAGTTGATGTCACGTGACATGAAGACTTAGCATTAGTTTTTGAAGGCTTATGTTCCTTGTGGGGATGAAAGATGATGAATGTACAGGACGTAACCCCTGATTCGGGGATCGAGACGTCAACGTGGACTATTATTAACTCTCATATAACGATAACGAAGAATGCATCTACTATACTTAACCCTTATGCTAACGAAAGAGAAATATCTATGTACTATACATAGTATAGTACGTCTCTCGTACAAAGACCGAGAAATGTCCGTACATTATACTTAGCTCTTAGGAAACCATCGGAACGTATAAACTGCATATAACTTAAACTCATACAACGACAAAGAAGTAGCGGTGTCCAATATTTAAACCTCACACAGCGATACAAAAATATATATGTACAATTATTAACTGGCATCCAAAGATAAAGAATTATACATGTACAATTGTCAGCTCTCTTACAGCGATAGAGAAGTGTATATGTTATTGTTGTTCAAAATCAACATCATTGCACTCCGGGCAAACCCATAGGTGCTCTGTCTTCCTCAGAAAACGTCGAAGGGTATGAATGCTCGATGGTTGTATATGAGCCGGATGCATCCTCTCATTTGTTCATCACTGCTAGTCTTACGCCTAATGCCAAACTCCATCAGTCTTAGCCCTGATGATTCATCGATTGCAGTGTCATTCTCTAACAGGCGATCATTAATTGTCCTCAGTATCTCTCCCTTGTCCATATCTAATGCTCTTGAAGCTAGTCTATCAGCTCATTCATTGCTGCGTATCCCTGCATGACCAGGACAGTAGATCCACACCAGTTCTTGAAGATTCGATGCATCTGGAGGTTTTTCATTCATGCCGTAGCCATCCATTTTGGACCTTCCGAAGCATGGACTGAGAGTCTTTATGCTGGAGGTTTGTTGTCATGTAAGCCCCACAATGCTCAACGACAATCCTGCCCTTAACTCTAGCCGAGAAGCCCCATCCTGATTTCTCACCACGGACTACAGACCCATCAGTATACACAATGGCATCATCATACCCGGCGTGATCATGTATCAGTTGATTAATTTCCAATTCTGCTTTCCCATTGCCCCAAGTTATGTATACATGTACAATTATCAACTCTCATCCAAGAATAGAGAAGTATACATGTACAATTATCAGTTCTCATACAGCGATACAGAAGTATACATCTACAATTATCAACTCTCATCCATGGATAGAGAAGTATACATGTACAATTATCAATTCTCATACAGCGATACAGAAGTATACATGTACAATTACCAATTCTCATATAGCGATACAGAAGTATACATCTACAATTATCAACTCTCATCCATGGATAGAGAAGTATACATGTACAATTATCAATTCTCATACAGCGATACAGAAGTATACACGTACAATTACCAATTCTCATATAGCGATACAGAAGTATACATGTACAATTACCAATTCTCATATCGATACAGAAGTATACATGTACAATTACCAATTCTCATACAGCGATACAGAAGTATACATGTACAATTATCAATTCTCATACAGCGATACAGAAGTATACATGTACAATTACCAATTCTCATATAGCGATACAGAAGTATACATGTACAATTACCAATTCTCATATAGCGATACAGAAGTATACATGTACAATTACCAATTCTCATATAGCGATACAGAAGTATACATGCACAATTATCAACTCTCATCCAAGGATAGAGAAGTATACTTATACATTTATTAACACGCATACAGTAATAGAGAAGTTTACATTTACAATACGTAGTAACAGTGAAGGCAGGAACCAGGTCATTCTTATGTATCTTCTTTACCACTGTCTTTCGTTCCCATCTAGAAACAACACCCCCGCACACCAAAAACGCTGGAATGAGATCCTGGACTCTGTAGAGAAGTCAGGCACATATGAGCTGACAACTGCAGAGCTGAACTTTGGTGCCAAACTTGCGTGGAGGAATGCGCCAAGGTGTATTGGCAGAATACAGTGGGCCAAGCTACAGGTACGTGAATGCGTGTGACGGGCTCTGCGTGGTATCTTCTATGTGGATGTATGTGTAAAAGTGTGGTGTCTTTAGCTCTGCGTGGAGTCTTCTATGTGGATGTATGTGTAACAGTGTGGTGTCTTTAGCTGTGGAGTCTTCTATGTGGATGTGACTGGATATGACTATATGGTGTACAACCTAGACTTGTAAAAGTGATATGTGTCTATATGATTGTGTGTGAAGCTCTGCTCGGAATCTTGAATATATGTGGTAGGTTGGGATTATGTAAATATAATTATAGGGGACTTAGTATACTGACTGAGATCAGCTGTGAAGGTATCTGTATCTAATAAGTTTGGTGCGTTACAGATGACCTTACTTGCTACCACATTTAGACCTCAATCAGACTTATTCTTGAATTTAGTGATGACTACGTTTAATGTCTAGGGTTATGATAGTGATGTAGTGTAATTCACAACAACCAACAGACAGATAAACACCTAAGTTAAGATCCTCAACAACTTGACAACAATATGACAGTCACAAACAACTAACACTCTAAAGATTATCTTATTAAGTCAAGGGTTAAATTTTAACAAATGTATTGAATTTTTTTCAATAAATAGATATCCTGATCCTACTACACAGTGAATCAGGAATCACAATCAAATGTAAACACAATGTGTATGTACAAAATTTTATGCAAAGGATCTTTGTCCCGACATATAATATTATTATAATATGAGTGTAATGTTGTGAGGTAGTATTATGAGGCAATACTGGCTGTTTGAGCTAGGTTGTTGGTTGTCATCACGACTTTATGTGTTTGTTACTGGTGGAAATAATATTAAAGGATTCACAGATTCTTTTACTTTTTAAAACAATTACTGTCCCTCTTGGACTATTTATGTAAGATAAATTGAGGTGGGTTATACAAGGGTGGGCTGCTCGTGCTGAAACATTCTTAGCTCATATAGCGGCTGCAGGAAAACTGTATCCTCTGCTCGAGCTTCTCAGGTTGCTAAAAAAAAACCCACAATGGCTGATATCTTGGGCAAGGAGTCTGCTGCCAGAGTTCTGGATCAAGCAAGGCTCAGACCATGTGCTGCTATATTAACATCAGTACCACGGTCCCTGAAATAAGAAGGTTGCGCCTCCTTCTTCATAACTAATATATAATATATTTCCACACTGACGTACAAGACAGTACAAACATAAAGTTCAGAGCTGTAGGCCAACTGCTAGCTTTTCATGTGACAATATACACCAGTATTCCTCTCCCTAATGGTTACAACGCCTCTGCAATTCCAGCGTTAATCCCTTCTATACAATAGGATAGGTGTCATGTTACATATGGCAATCCAATATATCTATCTGTATAGGCAGTTATACTCCTCTCTGACAATCTTTACAAGGTGGAGCAATATCTAGGCTTTGCCTCATGTTTGCTACTGAACCACACACATACAGACATAATTTATCATTTCACATTCAATTTTCATATAAAATATATTAAATATGTCTAGCTTACTGTCGTAAATTTATTTTGAGAGAAAGAGTCTAGAAATAGTAGTCCGGTTTAGAGTGTAGAATGATGATGAAAACTCAGTGATAGAAATGTATAGATTTTAATATGATGCTCCACAGAGTGCTGGAGGAGAGTAAAGACAGACTTATTTACGACAAATCGTTTCTCTCAATCTTCTCTTCCACTCTCCTGGTCAAACAATTATTTGCCAGTTTTCCAGACACACGTCTGCGCTCACACCGATTTGTTGCTTCAAACACTCAGACGACGTGGATACAGCTATATTAAACAAATAGGGAATTTTGGGGCTTTTGGGTATTCCAACACAGTCCGATATAAGTTTATGATGTTTATTTACCTTAAAAATCAAATCACAAAAAAACAATATCAAGTGTTACATAAAATTATCATAAGTACAGAAAAATGCAAATATCAAGGTAGGGAGGGGGTGAAGAAGATTGGTATCGACTAAGCCCTTCCCGCTTGTATTAGACAAAGATAAACCCAGTCTCAAGATAGATAGTTATCAGGAGCATAGGAGAGTTAACCCAACAGTGAATTTAATTACTCTGAAAGAGGTGTTACAATATTAGTTATGGTGGTAGACAAAAAAATACTGTTATCCCAATGGTGTCTTCCCTTTACTAAGCAAAGAAAAAAAAAGGGGAGGGGGGATGAAACAGAGTTAACAAATTATCCCACTAAAGGAACAATGCCGGGTATACAGAAAACGTATTACCCGGTAGGCAAGTTAACAAATGGTTTGTTGCAAAAAAAAATTAAATCTCCTGTCATTCATGCACACTGTGCGGATCCACACTCATATACACCACACACTTACCGATTCCAGCATCAGACAATCCATAGCATGATATACACAGTACTTAAACTCTTTACGTGTGACAACTGTCTAGTCCTTCTATGTCCCGCCCCAGATAATGCGAGTTTTTACTGAGAGCAAATATTCCCGCTTATCGCCGGACTTGAAGTTTAAAGAGTTCTGGTGTTTTATTATATAAAAAGGAGTCTATGGGATGGCACTGACACAATTCAACACAGGGGTGAAAATGAGGTGATGGCAATATTCCTTCACTGCGTGATGACAGCAACTGACCGATAACGTTTTTTTTAATCCAGTGAGGAAAAACTAGGCTCAGTCACAGTCAGGTAAATCGGTAATCTCTCACAATAGAGCAGTATATAAACTATCGCTACTGGCACTGTTCATCTTCCAGTTTATCTTACAGATTGTAATTTAATTTGATGATAATAATCAAATGATCTTGGGTAGGCTTTCTTTCATGTAATTATGTTAGCTAGGCCGCACCGGACCACCACAAGATTTACTTTAAAAAAATGTCTCATCAAACTGTCTGGAAGTTTAAGAACCGAGTATGGAAACTCTGAAAGATTTCGTTATTGCTGGGATTGCAAAAGGTGATCAATCTAGAGAAAAAGATAGAAAACCCATAACAACATAATCATACTTAAAAAATCAAATAATCTTCTAAGCGCGCGATAAATTTCCCGTTAAGACTATTATATATATACTCGCGTATTTAATTATGTATTTAATAAACACTGCGCGAGTTCTAGTGGTTAAATCACACATCTATAAATATAGGACTTAACTAAATTTATTAATTATAAATTCCTTCGCGACTTTAAAAGTTAATTTAAGCATTAAACATCTATTATCTTTTTGGAAATAGTATAGCAGGTATATCATTACATTTACAACTGGAACTATTGAGACGGTTTTAATTTAATAGGTTTAAATTAACACAAAATCCAATGAAATATAATGAATGAACTCGACCACTGATCACTTTACACAATATATATATATTACCGTTTTGCACAGAAATAGAATTCACTGCAAATATAAATGAAAATCCATGGGATAATCTAGCAAGATTTCAAATATCGCTAGTGCTTCTATCAAGTTCTGGCCAGCGAGTGATGAAGTGTATTTCTACGTGATCTGTATATCTACAACTGGAATGCAAGATGAGTGGGACATGAGAAACTTGACAGCCTTTTTGATCTCGGACGGATTTTGGGGATCTGACCGCCAGACCAAAGAGGGAAACCGCCCCTGGCCTCTCGTATCTTCGCTCGCTGCTTGCGTCAGCTTTCCCCGTTCGCTCTGGCTGCGATCAGTTCCGTGCTTAACACCGAGATGCGAAATCGTTTCAGGGACCACTACTGTCTTTGATAGCATGCCGCCCGTCCTTCCTGAGATCTCCACCAGTGTCTTTCTTCTGATCGCTCTGGTCCATCTTGCGAGCGGTTGAGTTCGCGCGGAGATGATAAATACCTGCGAGAAACTAGCTACTCTGCTCGGGGATCGTCTCAGTGTCTTTGATCTCGTGCCGCATACTAAATGAGTCCCGGTGGAATCGATTCGCTCTGGCGAAACGAAAAGTTACAACAAATGTTCAGGGGTTCTAATGTTATGAAAAGCTAAAAGTCCCTTTAATCATCCATCATATCAGGGAAAATTCACTTGTCGAACTAGACGTACGTCACACTTACCACAATTCAAGGAAATATTAAATAAGTAACGTTGACTGGCGATGAATTCTGGCACAATTTTGATCTGCCGCTTTCCAGGCTTTTCCTTTATTAGAAAATTCTTAGCCTGTTCTCAACGTACTTGATTTTCACAAGATTTATTTTCAAAAATGGCAGTGAACTGACGCTTCCATTTGACCATATCTAACGTTCTAACCAATCAGGCCATGTTTACATGAGCCTTTGAAAAAAAAACTATCCATCATATACGTTGCCATTAACAACAATATTTGTATTTGCAGTTAGACCAATAAGGTTTCGCCTTACATTTTACCACAGCCAATAAGATCGTATCTAACTTGTCGGCCTCATTTCCCCCAAAGCAGTGTTTTCCAAACATGCCATAAAAGAATAAGCAGATATGATCTTGTGCTGTCAGTCAACCCCACTATAGTATTTTGGCTATAATTTGTTAATTCATAGACTAGTTGCGTAACACATAACATATTCTTTGTCAGCAAGTCCTAAGGTACAAGAATATATAAGTTTAATGGGGCTAAGTGACTTCGTTCAAAATATGTATTTTTCTATGATAGTCATGTATTTGCTGTTACCACCTGTTCACTTCCATACTATGGGATGTCTTCTGTACTGTCAGACTAATGTCAGGAGCTTAGACATAAAACAGTAGAATGTCAGGTTTCCCAATAAGACTTTAAACCTGTTTTCAAAACCTAACCTCGTATCGTTAGTGTTTTTTTATCACTGTTTATTTGAAAAAATCAGGCCTTCATGCGTTTCGCGTGTGATTGGCGTTCACTTTTTAATCGCGAGACGACGTAGTATTATTGCTTCGCTCCGTCTATCCTTTCTCGTCTCTGCTTAGCCCGTCTGTCTTTCTAGGTCAACTTTGTGTGTATAATTACATTAATGCTAGTATTGGTATCTAGGTCATTATGCAGTGTGCCTATCAAGGTCTTCTAAGAAATACAGTACCAGTTTTATTTTTAGAAACGACTGTGATTCGCGTGTAGTTTATGCAGACAAAGTAGAAAAAGGGGATCTCTTTTTCAGCCATTATGGCGTTATAAAACAGAAGCGCTATTGGGAAAGCACTGGTCTTTCACCATTCTTCTTTCTTTCATATTATTTCGTTCGGCTTTACATTTATGTTCTAATTTTCCAGTTTTATTCCAATTTATATATGGATATTAGAATTTTTTCACTACAATATAGATATGTGTAAATATGACTGATGCTCTGATGGGAATCTTGAATATAGACATGAGTATATATGACTCTCTGTGAAGCTCTGCTCGGAATCTTGAATATGTATATGTGTGAGTATGACTGTCTGTGAAGCTCTGCGCGGAATCTTGAATATGGATATGTGTGAGTATGACTGTCTGTGAAGCTCTGCGCGGAATCTTGAATATGGATATATGTGAGTATGACTGTGAAGCTCTGCTCGGAATCTTGAATATGGTTATTTGTGAGTATGACTGTCTGGAAAGCTGTGCTCGCTGGCGTTGGTGATCTTGTCTGACCACAACTTCCTGTTCCGAGTACTTTTAATCATATCCTGTTGTTGATGTCTTTTCATCTCACGATGTCAAATTGCCTGTATCTTCTTTCTTTGTCAACCTCTATCGCCTCTTACTTCAATCCTTCCTGTTATCACAGGATAACCTAGGTTTCCGTTTCTCATAACATCTCCGGAGAAAATGAATTACGTTTTCCTAATAAAGAAATATTACACACATAAAGGTATGTTTCAGGCACTTGCGAGAAATAAAGAAGTAGAAAACTATGCAACAGAAAAACAACAGTCGTGATTTAAATGTTTATACAGTATAAACCTACCCTCTGTACTGTACTGTTCTCATACCTTCTATCATCATCTACTAGACACAGTAGTAAGGTCTTGTCTTGTGTAATTTGACCTATACTGTATAATACGAAGACCGCGGAAGTGATTGCGTTATTAACTGGGGTGGGTCGTCCCTAGATACACATCCGGTGTTACGTGTTGAAAAATCGCGCTAATAATCTCTATCCACGAAGCACTATTTTTATGGTGCCTAGTTGGTAGTGAGGATAGTGCGATTCGCTTCTGTATCTAGGTGGTTTTGCGGTTCCGAAGGTCGTGGGTTCGAGTCACCTATAAGTCTATCACTTCTGTTGTTTTTCTGTTGTCTAGTTTGTTACATATTTATTTCTCACGAGTTTCTGAAACATACCTGTATGTGTGTCTTAATTACACTGACTAACAAAAAAAAACTTTTTTTTTCTTTCTCTAACATTTCTATGTTTTTCTGGTCAATTTTAATGCGCTGTTTTTAAATCTGCAAACCGTTTTTCTCTATCAGGTCGGGATCTCTAGAAATACGCAATTGAAGTTTTTTAACAACGCATACAGTATTACAACATCATTCGTACAAGAAGTATAACAGTTATGTAGGCTTGAATTTCTTTGCAGTCGACTTTCGTCGGGGAATGGCATGGCGTACATCGCGATGAAGCATCCAACAATAATCGGCAAGCATGGTCACACTCCACCGTCCTTGATAACGTGACTCCATTACGGCGATATCTTGATGGAATCGTTCTCCATGTTCATCGCTGACTTCGCCAAGGTTGTCAGGGAAAAAGTCAAGATGTGAATCGAGCAAATGGATTTTGAGGGACATGTTACAGCCCATAATTCTGTATGCATCTATGCACTGCTTAACAATATGCAACATAGTCAACAGATTTGTGATTTCCCAGAAAGTTATCGACGATCGATTTGAATGCCATCCATGCGCGAAGTTCACTACCATGTAACAAGTTCTCGAATTGTTTGTCTGCAATAACTTTCCTAATCTGAGGTCCTACAAAGATACCTTCCTTTATCTTTGCATCGCTAAATTGCGGAAACTTTTCTCGAAGATAAGTGAAAGCTTTGCTCGTTTTATCTAACGCTTTTACAAAATTCTTCATGAGCCCCAACTTTATATGTAACAGTGGTAAAATGAAGCTGTCTTTGTTAACTAATGGCTCGTGTATTACATTTTTATGCCCGAGCTGCATACGATCCCGGATAGGCCACACCTTTCTTGCATAATGTTCCTGTCTGTTGCGGCTGTCCCATTCACATCGGAAGCAACAAAATTTAGTATACCCAGTCTGCATGCCCGTGAGAATGCAATGACCTTAGGTCTCCACAAATCCGCCATTGGTAGTCATTGTACTTTATTTTTTCCAAACGTATAGCCATATTGTCATAAGTTTCTTTCATATGAACAGAGTAGGTGACTGGAATTGATGAAAATAAATTTCTGTTATGCAATAACACAGCTTTTAGACTAGTCTTGGAAGAATCGATGAAAAGTCGCCATTCGTTGACTATGTGCTTATGACCGAGGTGCACCATTAGACCGTTTACATCTTTGCAATAGCAAATGTCATCATCCATCTCAAAGTATTGAACAAGTTCTCTGTGTCTATGACGAAATTTAGATATCGGAGTATTGGGCGCTAAAAGATTCCATTCTTTGAGTCGCGAACCGAGTAATTCCGCTTGTCCTTTGGTAAGAGCGAGATCACGTATTAGATCTGAAAGTCCTGAATGGTTAATTAAGTAAACACTATCATTCACCGGTATGTAATCTGAGTCAGAATTAGTTTCTAATGCAGGTAAACTATCACTTTCTGATGGTTCATTCACGTCCAACGGATTATGTTCTGGTGGTACTTGGATCGGACACGTGATTGGATCATGAGGCACTGGTTTCGAAACCAATTCAATATTTGAATAAACCACAGACTTTCTAGTTTTAAAAGTGAAACCATGGATATTTGTCAAGCAGAAGTACAATCAGTAGTGTGATTTGTATGTTCACGCCATATTACTGGCACTCCAAAAGGCATCGACTTATGCTTCAGCGATTTTCGTAACCAACCTGCCAATGTATCGAACAAACTGCATTTGGCTACCAAGATTTATTTGCATCATCAACTTTCGAATCGAAATAAAGTTCATATGCTTTCTTTAGTAATGGTGTAAAGTTTTTCTGGTCAACACGATCGGTAAAATATCTGCACACGTAACAGAACAGATCAGCCGAATTTCTACAACTTCTAGAAGCCATATTTTGCTCAGAATTATTTCAAAATCCAGTAACTATTTGAAAAATCGCGTAACATATGTCATGCATCTTTTAGCAGTATAAAAAGTAGAATTATGTTGCTTTTTATTAATTTTTAATAAGTTATATAGTAAAAATGAAACGGAGCAAATCGTTTATTGTTATTCACAAATTGATTGACGATTTCAGATGAACACTTATTCTTATATAAGAAAGAAAAATGTGTGTTTGTCAGTGTTATTTAGAATGATCGTTTATTTTTTGTTATTATTGATTGACGCATGAGTAGCTGTAATGAATCTGTTTTATTTTTATATTGATTGACGGATGAGTAGCAATAATCTGGCTGATTAGAAGGTGTAATCTTTTTTTGTTATAATTCTACAGCTGATAAATAGGAATTATCGTTTATTGTTTTATTGATTGACAGATGACTAGAATGATCGTTTATTGTTTTATTGATTGACGGATGAGTAGAATGATAGTTTATTGTTTTATTGACTGACGGATGAGTAGAATGATCGTTTACTGTTTTATTGATTGACGGATGACTAGAATGATCGTTTATTGCTTTATTGATTGACGCATGAGTAGAATGGTCCTTTATTGTTTTTTTGATTGACGGATGAGTAGAATGATCGTTTATTGTTTTATTGATTGACGGATGAGTAGAATGATCGTTCATTGTTTTATTGATTGACGGATGAATAGAATCAGCGTTTATTGTTTTATTGATTGACTGATGAGTAGAATGATTGTTTATTGTTTTATTGATTGACGGATGACTAGAATGAGCGTTTATTGTTTTATTGATTGACTGATGAGTAGAATGATAATTTGTTATGTTATACTGATGCAGTTGATGAGTAGGAATTATCGTATATTACTAGCAATAACCCGTCAGTAATGACGGAAGTAAATCAAAAACTGTAATGTATTTTTAAAATATTTTTTAAATCAATATAAAAGTTATTTGATGACAACATTTTTTGTGAAAGTGCGTGGATGTGTTTCAAAGAATGTTCCCTGATAAAAATGTTTTTAAAAAAAACTTTCAAGTTTTCATGATTTTGTTCCTCGGTTGAGGGCGACATAGAGCTGGCCGTGTACGAAAACAGGTTCAGGAAGGAAAACTCCAACGTGATCAAAAGATTGTCCTTGCGCCTTATTGATCGTCATTGCAAATGCTAAAATCACTGGGAATTGACGGCGTCGCGTCCTAAATGGCAAACTGCGCTCGCTCGGTTCTAAGTCAATGCGAGGAATTAAGACTTGTTCTCCCTTATTACTGCCAGTGATAATTTCTGCATCAATGGAATTCCGATGCAAGACTTTTATGACCAAACGCGTGCCATTCAATAGCACATTTTTTTTGCGTTCAGATTTCGCAAAAGCATGATAAATGCAGCAACCTTTACTTTCAGCAAATGCGGTGGCATTCTTAAATGGGCACTACTAGGTAAAGAACTCGGTTGGGAAATCAACTTGTCGTCGTATTGCTGCTTCTTCAAGAGTCTCGCTAGCTCGTTGTGATTGACGCGATCGTCTCTTCCTCTTAGCATCTGCAGACCGTTTTGCAGCCATTTTATCATTTTGATCCATAATAATAAGTCTGCAATACTTTAAATTAAAATTTTGTCTTGAAGAAACAATCAAAAACTTACATTTTAAGGTTATTTTTAACAAAATGATGAGTTAAATCCGTTTCCGGAATGAAACTGGGTTCTGCAATCAAAACTTACATTGTATTCATATATCACTGTCCCTCACTTTGTGTTGCACAATTCACCGACTTTTCTTCGTTGAGTGTTACTATCTTCGGGAGAGTACATATAAGGGAAACAATACAATCAATGTCTAACTTTCATCCACAGTTGCATCCCTTAGATGTGACCGACGTACAAACGGCGAGAATTATGGATTTTGATGATGTTATATAGATACGGCTGATGAGCAGGAATGATTGTATATTATGTTATATAGACACGGCTGATGAGTAGGAATAATCGTTTTTTATTTTATATAGATACGGCTGATGAGCAGGAATGATTGTATATTATGTTATATAGATACGGCTGATGAGTAGGAATGATCGTTTTTTATTTTAAATAGATACGGCTGATGAGCAGGAATGATTGTATATTATGTTATATAGATACGGCTGATGAGTAGGAATGATCGTTTTTTATTTTACATAGATACGGCTGATGAGTAGGAATGATTGTATATTATGTTATATAGATGCGGCTGATGAGTAGGAATGATTGTATATTATGTTATATAGACACGGCTGATGAGTAGGAATGATCGTATTTTATTTTATATAGATACGGCTGATGAGTAGAAATGATTGTATATTATGTTATATAGATACGGCTGATGAGTAGGAATGATTGTATTTTATGGGAGCCGCGTTAGCGTAGTGGTTACCACACTGCGCTGGCGACCTGGTGACCCAGGATCAAACCCGAACGAGAACATTTGAAGATTTTTCGTCGACCGGGATTTGGACTGGATTTACTCGAGACCTGGCGAGCACATTTGAAGAAATGTCGTCGACCAGGGACTGGCGGCTCCTGAGCCGACCCAGCTCTAATGGGTACCTCTGAAATCGGCGAGTATCTGCCTGAATGGCGAGGGACACCTGTCTACGTGCAAGAAAAAAGGAGAAACTCACGTAAAATCAGTCTCAGGTTAGATATAATAACCTGAGATTTCGCTTCGAGTATTAGCGGGCGTACGAAAAAAAAAAGTATTTTATGTTATATAGATACGGCTGATGAGTAGAAACGATTGTATATTATGTTATATAGATGCAGCTGATGAGTAGGCATGATTGTATATTATGTTATATAGACACGGTTGATGAGTAGGAATGATTGTATATTATGGTATATAGACACGGCTGATGAGTGGAAATGATTGTATATTACGTTATATGGACACGGCTGATGAGCAGACATGATTGCATATTATGTTATATAGATACGGCTGGTGAGTAGGAAGGATCATATAATATGTTATATAGATACGGCTGGTGAGTAAGAAGGATCGTATAATATGTTATATAGATACGGCTGGTGAGTACTAAGAATCGTATAATATGTTATATAGATACGGCTGGTGAGTACTAAGGATCGTATAATATGTTATATAGATACGGCTGATGAGTACTAAGGATCGTATAATATGTTATATAGATACGGCTTGTGAGTACTAAGGATCGTATAATATGTTATATAGATACGGCTGGTGAGTAGGAAGGATCGTATAACATGTTACATAGATACGGCTGCTGAGTAGGAAGGATCGTATAATATGTTATATAGATACGGCTGGTGAGTACTAAAGATCGTATAATATGTTATATAGATACGGCTGGTGAGTAGGAAGGATCGTATAATATGTTATATAGATACGGCTGGTGAGTACTAAGGATCGTATAATATGTTATATAGATACGGCTGGTGAGTAGGAAGGATCGTATAATATGTTATATAGGTACGGCTGGTGATTAGTAAGGATCGTATAATATGTTATATAGATACGGCTGGTGAGTAGGGATCGTATATATTGTTTATATATGATACGGTTGGTGAGTAGGAAGGATCGTATAATATGTTATATATAGATACGGCTGGTGAGTAGGAAGGATCGTATAATATGTTATATAGATACGGCTGGTGAGTAGGAAGGATCGTATAATGTTCGATACGGCTGGTGAGTACTAAGGATCGTATAATATGTTATATAGATACGGCTGGTGAGTAGGAAGGATCGTATAATATGTTATATAGATACGGCTGGTGAGTAGGAAGGATCGTATAATATGTTATATAGATACGGCTGGTGAGTAGGAAGGATCGTATAATATGTTATATAGATACGGCTGGTGAGTAGGAAGGATCGTATAATATGTTATATAGATACGGCTGGTGAGTAGGAAGGATCGTATAATATGTTATATAGTTACGGCTGGTGAGTAGGAAGGATCGTATAATATGTTATATAGATAGTAGGAAGGGCTGGTGAGTAGGAAGAATCGTATAATAATTATATTATAATATGAGATACTAAGGATCGTATAATATGTTATATAGATACGTGGGGCTGATGAGTACTAAGGATTGTATAACATGTTACATAGATACGGCTGGTGAGTGGGAAGGATCGTATAATATGTTATATAGATACGGCTGGTATAGGTACGGCTGGTGATTAGTAAGGATCGTATAATATGTTATATAGATACGGCTGGTGAGTACTAAAGATCGTATAATATGGATAAGTGGGAAGGATCGTATAATATGTTATATAGATACGGCTGGTGAGTACTAAGGATCGTATAATATGTTATATAGATACGGCTGGTGAGTAGGAAGGATCGTATAATATGTTATATAGGTACGGCTGGTGATTACGGATCGTATAATATGTTATATAGATTATGTTATATAGATACGGCTGGTGAGTAGGAAGGATCGTATAATATGTTACATAGATACGGCTGGTGAGTAGGAAGGATCGTACGGCTGGTGAGTGGGAAGGATCGTTTAATATGTATATAGATACGGCTGGTAGATACGGCTGGTGAGTAGGAAGGATCGTATAATATGTTATATAGATACGGCTGGTGAGTAGGAAGGATCGTATAATATGTTATATAGATACGGCTGGTGAGTAGGAAGGATCGTATAATATGTTATACGATCCTGAGTAGGAAGGATCGTATAATATGTTATATAGATACGGCTGGTGAGTAGGAAGGATCGTATAATATGTTATATAGATACGGCTGGTGAGTAGGAAGGATCGTATAATATGTTATATAGATACGGCTGGTGAGTAGGAAGGATCGTATAATATGTTATATAGACACGGCTGGTGAGTAGGAAGGATCGTATAATATGTTATATAGATACGGCTGGTGAGTAGGAAGGATCGTATAATATGTTATATAGATACGGCTGTTATATAGATACGGCTGGTGAGTAGGAAGGATCGTATAATATGTTATATAGATACGGCTGGTGAGTAGGAAGGATCGTATAATATGTTATATAGACACGGCTGGTGAGTAGGAAGGATCGTATAATATGTTATATAGATACGGCTGGTGAGTAGGAAGGATCGTATAATATGTTATATAGATACGGCTGGTGAGTAGGAAGGATCGTATAATATGTTATATAGACACGGCTGGTGAGTAGGAAGGATCGTATAATATGTTATATAGATACGGCTGGTGAGTAGGAAGGATCGTATAATATGTTATATAGATACGGCTGGTGAGTGTTATAATAGTTATATACGCGGCTGGTGAGTAGGAAGGATCGTATAATATGTTATATAGATACGGGCTGGTGAGTAGGAAAGGATCGTATAATATTATATAGATTACGGCTGGTGAGTAGGAAGGATCGTATAATATGTTATATAGATACGGCTGGTGAGTAGGAAGGATCGTATAATATGTTATATAGATACGGCTGGTGAGTAGGAAGGATCGTATAATATGTTATATAGATACGGCTGGTGAGTACTAAGGATCGTATAATATATTATATAGACACGGCTGCTGAGTAGGCATGATTGTATATTATCTTATATAGATACAACTGATAAGTAGGCATGATCGTATATTATCTTATATAGATACAACTGATAAGTAGGCATGATCGTATATTATCTTATATAGATACAACTGATAAGTAGGCATGATCGTATATTATCTTATAAAGATACAACTGATAAGTAGGCATGATCGTATATTATCTTATATAGATACAACTGATAAGTAAGCATGATCGTATATTATCTTATATAGATACAACTGATAAGTAGGCATGATCGTATATTATCTTATATAGATACAACTGATAAGTAGGCATGATCGTATATTATCTTATATAGATACAACTGATAAGTAGGCATGATCGTATATTATCTTATATAGATACAACTGATAAGTAGGCATGATCGTATATTATCTTATATAGATACAACTGATAAGTAGGCATGATCGTATATTATCTTATATAGATACAACTGATAAGTAGGCATGATCGTATATTATCTTATATAGATACAACTGATAAGTAGGCATGATCGTATATTATCTCAGATCCTAATGATATTTGTTGTTTTGTTTTGTGCCCAGGTGTTTGACGCACGTCACATCCTGACTGCCAGGGGAATGTATGAAGCGCTCTGCAACCACATCAAGTACGCAACAAATAAAGGCAACTTGAGGTAGGCTATGACAGTAAAGGTGATGCTTGTGGTTGAGAAAGGGTTAATTTTCTTGATTTTGTTTTGATGTTGTAATTGTTCATTATTGTCCAAAACTTCAGTCATCCGTGAACTGACATCTCAGTTTTTTTATAAAATCTAAACTACCACTGCTGCTTCTTACTCTTTTCTTTCTACTACAATTCAAACACGAAGAATAACAGCAACAACTGCTACATATACAGCTGCCACTACTTGCTACTCCTTCTGCTACATTTACTACTTCTTCCTGTCTTCTATTATCTGCTGCTATTAACATTTTTCATGTACTCTTCTACTGCTAATATTACTGCAACTCCTGCTACTGCGGTTGCGATTACTACTACTTCTACTACTTTTTGTATTTTACTGCTTCCAGTCTTTATGCTACTACTATAGTTGCCACTTCTACTATTACTACTAATATTGCTACTTTATTACTACTATTACTGCTAATATTACTAATATATAATTGATTGGCAAACTGTAAAGACAAGTGAAAATGTCATTAAAACTGAGCTCAGAGAAATGTGTATACATTTATGTGTGCACTAGGTTAATTTTTTTTTTTAATGTCCAAAAACTGGGTCACTTTAACCCGCACGTGAAAATTGCCATTGTTGCTGCAAAAACTCGTGGTTTTTGCAACACGCCCCACTAGTTCAAAAGGTGAAAAAGTGAGTTGAATTTGAATGCACGTGGAAAATGATCATCGGTAAAGAGTGTTCACCGTTGGTATGCAATAAATCAGTATGACAAGTGGTCGGAATGATCACTGCATTAGCCATGCCACCAAGGAGAAGTCTCAGCACAGTAGACCGTGGTCGAGCCATGGCATGGATTCAGGATGGTCAATCTGTTCGTCATGTTGCAAGACGTTTAGCAGTGTCCCACTCTACCATTTAGAGACTTCTTGAGAGATTTCAAGCTACCGGACATTTGGAAAATCGACCCTGCTCACGAAGAATTATATAAACCTTGTCTAAACTGAATGGCGGCCCTTAACTTTTGTCCAGTAGTATTCCTGCTATTCCTTCTACTATTACTACTTACATTATTACTACTTTTGTGCCTTTTTCTGTAGGATCTCTTTGGCCTCCCCTTTTCTCTCCCTTGTTGGTTCCAGCCGTTAGCAAGTCTAGTTAGACTGGTTGGTTGTTTTCTTAGGGTATGTCCTATTATCTCTACATTCTCTCTGTAGTCACTAGTATTAATGACTGTCATGAACTTTTGAAATATGCTTCCCCCCAAGCAGAGGCGTACATACAGTATTTCATCATCATCATCAGTTGCCATCTCCACAACATAGGTTGGCTGTAATGGATCTCCAACATCTTCTGTCTCTTATACAGTATTTAGCAACCCCTAAATAAACACACACACAAATATATTCTGCTTGCAAGTAGATTTTAAATAGTACGGTGCTGTCACAATAATGTCCGTTAGCATACACTCCCTGGCTCTCACCCCGGACGGACCTCTCGCATCGCCTTAGATCGCCACTGTCATGTTTCGTCATGAACACACGCTTCTATGACCAGCAAAGAGTCAATTAAGGGACACATGGTTCATTGTTTCAGGTCAGCCATCACCATTTTCCCTCACCGTAAGGAAGGACGCAGAGATTTCAGAGTGTGGAATTCCCAGCTCATCCGGTACGCTGGTTACAGAACAGAGGACGGGTCCATAGTTGGAGACCCAGCTAATGTGGAGCTCACGGAGGTAGGGTCTCTCTCTCTCTGTGTATTTGTTTTTCTGCTTTGTCTGATATTTTCTCCACGAATCCAAAAATACAGGAAAGAAGAGTCACGTGATCAGAAAGAACTTCTTTTTGTGTGTGAAATTTACTTCTTCTTTCTTCCTCACAGGAGAGTAAAAGATAATAAGAAATCTTTAAAAAGTTTCGTCTGCTTTCGCTGTAATCTATATGACAGGGGTTCGAATCCAGTACATTGATGCCGGAAAGAGACAGACTAATATCCAAACAAATGACGCACAAATTAAAAATGAGTTAATGAGTCTATATATATACTGAAGCACATTAAAAACGCACCACCTGTATAATCCAGGAACAGAGTGTGAAATGTAAATATAAGTGTTTACAAGTTTACATATTTGGAATCTTTGTTCATTTTCCTATGAATCCATGCTGGTCATTAATTTGCACATTTGATTGTTATGAAATTCACTGCATTCTGTGCAGGCAAGGGAGAAAACCAAAAATGCAACCAATAAAAAAATTCATTCACACTATCCTCAGTATCTGGTATGTCCACCGTGTGCTTGCAAACAAGCTTGGCAGCGGCTCCGCATGGAATGCACAAGTCTCTGAAGGAAATTCCGGGGAATCAAGTCCCATTCACGTGTAAGAGCAGCTTCGAGCTGTTGCAGATTAGCTGGAGAACCTTGCCTGTAGACTCTGCGTCCAAGCTCGTCCAGCAGGTGTTCTATAGGGGACATGTCTGGTGATATGGCAGGCCAATCAATCGTCACAATGTTCTGCTGCTGTAGATATTGCTGCGTAATGCATGCGGTGTGCGCACGTGCGTTATCCTGCTGGAGAAGCTGCAAGTCTGGATAATTTGTGAACGCAGGAGCAACCAATGCATCCAGAACCTCATCTCGATATGTCACAGCATTAACATTTCCACGGAAAACGTGAAGAGGCAAGCGATGGTGAAAACTGAATCCTCCCCAAATGTGAATACTGCCACCTCCAAATCGGTTGTGCTGACGAACACAGCAATCTGGAAAGCGCTCTCCACACCGTCGCCAAATCCGCATACGTCCATCAGCAAAGGATATGTTGAATCTGCTCTCGTCTGTGAATAGGACAGCATTCCACTGCAGTCTAGTCCATCTGACATGCTGCTCTGCCCATTGCAGGCGCTGCTGACGATGTCTGTGAATCAAGTTTGGTCGTCTTGCATTAAGGCCTGTATCTCTGAGTCGTCGTATGACTGTCATTCGAGAGACCTGCCCACGTCTACCCACTTTTGCTCTTGCTGTTTGACTTGCCAGGAGAGAACGATTCCTTAGGTGACTCAGCACAATATGACGATCTTGCGCAGGGGTAGTAACTCGTGGTTGGCCACTCCGAAGTCTATCCCGGGCACTGCCAGTGGTTCCGTAACGTTCATTGAGACGTACAATAGTGCTGTGGTGGCAATTCATCCTTCTGGCAATGGCCCGCGAGCTCATTCCGGTCTCCAACATACCAATGGCTCGTTGGCGGTCGTTTTCAGATAGTCGTGGCATTTCAAGCACATGTACTGGGTGTTTTGTCTCAACGGCCTTTTTATACCGAGTATACTGCCACAACGCGTACACATTTTCAGGGTCATAGCTGTTGGGAATCGTGTTGCACGTGTAACTTTCATTGTTTTCATGTAGTCTGTACACAAACCCGTGGGTTGAGTCATGCACTTTCCATTCCAGCAGCCATTCGCTCTCTACCTCATGACAAACACGGGGAAATTCCATTCCCACACCTTTTTTTCCAGCTTCTCGGCATCAGTATATATAACAGTGGTGCGTTTTTAATGTGCTTCAGTATATACGCTCTCTGTGTGTTTTATTCAAATCACATTTTATACAGCTGTATTTGTTATGTCTCTGCCCTGGCCCAGATATTGGCACCAGATTGTAATGTATATTATAAGATGACTCGTTCAGAAATGTTTAGATATAATTTAATTTGCTACACGCGCACATCTAATGTACACGCCAAACAAAAAATAGACAGTCAGAGAATATTAATATAAGTTATAATAACACACGTCTGTCTGAGAGAGTGTGTGTGTGTTTTGTATGGTTCACGATCCGTCTGTTCTATTGTTGTTCTTGTTAACTCATTCATCACCCCCATGCACTCAAGCATTCTCAAAGACAGTTCAAAACACACACAACATAATCTCGTGCGTTCTCATAACATAATCTCGTGCGTTCTCATAACATCATCTCGTGCGTTCTCATAACATAATCTCGTGCGTTCTCATAACATAATCTATTTGTCTTATAGAGTCGGCGGTATGTCTCAGATTGCTCTCGTATAACTACACCTGTTTCTCTCATAAAGTTGGCGGTCAGTCTCAGGCTTAGCTCATCCTGTCATATTATCATCATTATATTTATTTTCGTTCCCTATGAAACATTGAACCACCAATATCTCGTGGTCTCATGCAGGAATCCTGCACCAAGAAATAGACATGCGCGTGCAGTGGTCGCTTCTGAAGCTATTTATATTACATGCTGAGATTGCCAGCCCCTTGGACAATCTCATATTAAGTCACCTCATACCACATGTCATCACTTAAGTCACCTCGCACCACATGTCATCACTCTCATAAAACCACATCTATTTATTTTGATCTCTGTTTTTAACGTACATGCTAATAATTATGTTGACGACTGGCGGACTTCTGCTTGCCAAAAGTGGCGTATGTGGAGGGTTGGGGAAGGAGATGAAGAGAAATGTCGCGCAAAGAAACTGAGGAAGCGGTAAACTTTAGCTCTGTGACCGTACGCAATTATGCTGCAGGCTGAGGATGCGGGAGCGTGTGAAGTTTGATCGCGTAAAAAAAAAAAGCGTAAATAAGGTTTAGATATTATTGAAACCGGCGCATTATTTTAAATCAAATATTTGTAAAAATGACGTGTGTGTACACTATCTACACAACAAGAAAATTTAATGTCAGAAGAGCAACAGCAGTGATACCGACCATCTGCAATCGCACGCATTAATCTCCATGAAGAAAAAACAGCACAATCAGCTGTTATGTATAAAAATAGCGTATTTGTACTAAATCTTTTGCTTTCAGTGTCACACTTGATGACTACCTGGTCGCAGGTGAGGAAGATCACAGTGTGTGAATTAGATGTGTGGGAACATGTTTGCCGCACAGTTTATGGGAAAACTATGCATTAGCTACATGGAGATAGAGAAGATAAAATTATATCGACACTTTGTAAGAAAGTAGCCTAATCAGCTATCAGCAGAATCCATCAACAGCAATAAGATAAGTGGACGCCTGAGAGGAAGACGCATGGACTGTCATGAGTCTTGAAGAAACGTAGTACTGTGCTGACCAAAACAATGGACCTAGCTCGAGATCAGAAAATGCTTCTACTCACAACTTGTAACGGCATTCAAGATGTGGAAACAACTTAAGAAAAGCAAAAAAAAAAAAAAAAAAAAAAACCAGCAACACAGTGTATAAGAACACACACGATAAAACATAAATACCAGAAAATCCTGACATAACGGTGGTAATTAAAACACAGTCAAGGCAGTCCCCCATAGCCTATATTGCCGAAGTGGAGTGTAGTATTAGACATTTCACTACACTAGGTACACATTTACTGGGTTGCGTAAACAGTGTGGATTTGTAGAAGGTAAAGGCACAAACAATGCCATATATATTATAAGAGCATCAATTGAAAGAGCTATAGAAGTAAAAATAAATCTGTACTTAGATTACACCAAGGCATTTGACAAAAGTGAAACATGAGGAAATTATCAAAATGTTAGACAGCTTCAACACTGATGGTAAAGACTTGAGGATAATAAAGAACATGTACTGGCAACAAACAGCAGCTGTAAGAATAAGCAGCCAAATAGGAACGTTTCAGCAAGTGAAAAAAGGGTGCCAGGCCGGGAAGTGTACTGTCACCGGATCTGTACAGTGAAAATATACTGAGATACCTAGAGGACATGCCAGGAATATCATTAGGCGGACATAATATAAACAACTTGAGATACGCTGATGATACATACTTAATAGCAAAAAGTGAAAAGCAGCTGCAGGAATAATGATAGAAAGGGAAAATAAAGGCCTCAGCTTTAATAGCAAAAAGACAGAATTTATAGTCGTCTCAAAGAAAATGGCTTCCCCAGAATGTACTATCCAGAGTAAATGGAACAGTTTTAAAACAGGTCAATAGATTCAAATACCCGAGAACATTAATAACAACGGATGGAAAATGCATCTTGGAAGTGAAGAACAGAATAGTTCAGGAAAAGCAGCATTCTATAAATGAAGAATATTTTATGCAACAATTCTTTATCAATGGACGCAGTACCGTCTTAAGGCATGGGCACACTGGGCAGTGCCCGGGGGCCCCATGCTGGTGTGACGTATAATGGAAAAAGAGCCTACAGTAATCTGACAGACTTTGTAATCTCGTATCGCTCTATGATTTGCTGGCAAAACCATGCATTTTCTGCCGGTGTTTACTTACACAAGCTATTTTTCGTCTCGCCTCTTTTCTTTGAACATAAGCAAACGAAGTGTTTACAAACTTTCGTGACCTGCCCGTCATAACAGGTAGCGAATCAAGTTTGTTTACCTCGTCTTCTCACGCGAGCTTATCTGTCAATCGTACGATACCTGACAGACCGCACGTGAAGAACATAGAATCTTTTGAAGTTCGTACTCAGGGGAAGTCAGAAACCCCTGGGCTTTTTGATCTTCAGAAGCGGGCATTCGTACAGAGAAAATCCGTTACACGTAATAAATCGTTTGATGCCGGTCGAAAGCGCTCGGCGGAAGACCGGCCGTAAGCCTTTATCTTGTAACTCTGTTTCTGATTCCTCGTTACACATAGTAACGTGAAAAGTAACATCATCGATAGATCAGAGAAATATAATGATATATAAACTGTGTTTTCTTAAACCTGCTATCAGTTGTCACTCAGAATTTTTGGATAGTCTAAGCACGCAGTTCTAGAACCATTATTGTGGAAAATGTGTTATTAGCATTCGTGGGGATTTTTCATTCTGATTTTCTGGTAATAGAAACTAGTGCTTACGTGTTTAAAAGTGTTAGCTTTTACCATTATAATTCACTTAGATTTTCTAGCTGTTAAAACTAGTGAAATAAAATAACGCGTAGCTATTTCATACCAGATGTTCAGTTATAATGTTAATTTTTACCACACGCTTTCTCACATAAGAAGAGACGATTTTACCTGACAGGTTTATATGCTAGGCGCGACTGATAGTGACAGAAAAGAATCACGCTTTATTTCATTGTGCGTATTTATTATAAGTGCCTATTATTTAATATCATACGACTAAACTTTCAGACGCCGACCAAATTAATAGCTACTTAACGACCGGCGATAGTTTGTGATAATTGACATTGTACGCTGATCGCTAACCGCGAGCATGGGGGGAGAGTCGCATAACTCCATCCAACCTACACTCGCTAAGCGACGTGCGATAGGGTAGGCTAAAGAAAACACATGTGCCGTTTAACTTGAATCAGGACTGACGGAGTGGATAAGAGATCGCCTTGTCCCCGTCTATGTGCATCTTCTTATTTGATCCTTAACCACCGACCGTCAAAGCAGTCAGTGGCCATCACGCCTTGTGGCGTCTTGTAGGGCAACAACAAATTGATTCCACTTTGCTCGGTCGGCGGCCATCCTTCGTACAGTGCCCCAGCTCTGGTTCATTCTTTGCATCTCAGCCTCCACAGTCCTCCGCCAGGTTGTTTTTGGTCGGCCTCTCTTTCGTTTTCCTTCAGGGGTCCATAGCAAAGCTGTTCTTGTGATGGCATCAAGGTCTCTTCTGAGGACATGGCGAACCCAGCTCCAGCGTCTGCCAGCTATGATGGTGTGCATGTCCTCTTGCTTGCTTCCAGTAAGCAGATCTTGGTTGGTGATGGTATTCGGCCAAAAGATTCGGTGAATTTTTCTTAGGCATGTTGTGTGAAAAGAGGACAATTTCAACATTTCCTTCTCTGTAACTCTCCAGCATTCCGCACCATAGAGAAGCACAGAAAGCACACAGCTCTGATATAATCTTAATTTTGTGCTTGTGCTGTACTGAGAGGACTTCCAGATGTTGTTTAGACTAAAAAAGGCTGTTCTTGCTTTGTTCATTCTGTTGTTGGTGTCTTTGCTTGCTCCGCCGTCTGGTGTTACAATGCATCCTAGATATGTGAACGTGTCTGTCTGTTCCAGTTGCTGATTCCTTGCTGATATGTGCTCAGGGTTGCTCACATTGAGCGTCATGACCTCTGACTTCTTTAGATTGATGTTCAAGCCCACCTGCTGGCTATACTTATTAAGTCTATCCGTTTTTTCCTGGATGTGTTGATGTGAATGTGCTAGTAGTGCAATGTAATCTGCCAGCAGGGGGAGGGGGGGAGAGTCGCATAACTCCATCCAACCTACACTCGCTAAGCGACGTGCGATAGGTTAGGCTAAAGAAAACACATGTGCCGTTTTGAATCAGGACTTACGGAGTGGATAAGAGATCACCTTGTCCCCGTCTGTGTGCATATATATAGCTATATAGAATAGTAGCATTTTTCTATAACTGTTTTTCTTATATTCCTAGCAGACCTAATCAAGAGCGTTCAGCGTTTTTTCTGATTGGTTAATGTTGTCCCTTTTTTCTTGGCTTGTGCGTCACCAATTTCATTTGGGAGCGAGTACTTGCCAAGGATACACGAGAAACATTTTAACATATAAGTTTAACTGGACTTACCAAACCCAGATATTTTTTCCAATTTTTACTAGCCCACTGGGATGTACACAATAACATTTGTAACATTTTTGTAGCAACCAGATGTTTCCCAATACTGGAAGTATTTTCCTCTTTTAACTGTGAACCCCAAGAGCTCGTTCCTACATCTACTATTGGCGGTGACATTTTGTTTATCCAGGAAAAACCCGCACCAGATTCGGCGTTCACCTCACTAGTCTTTGTTTTGTTAGAGGATGGACCGGGGCCAATTTGGGAAGTGAACCTGATAAAACATATCATCATCATCATGTGACGTATTCTTTCCAGAACGTTGTCTCCATTACAGCTGCTCTGAGCGCATCACGATTCTGGGCAAGTCGACCTGCATCAGCCAAAGACAAGTTCAGACTCTCTGTGATGTCCTGGGTCCACCGTCGTCTAGGTCGACCCCTTCCCCCTTTTCCAGGGACCATGCCTTCCATCACTGTTTTTTCCAGACTATTATGTCTTTTTATATGACCGAAAAATTTCAGCTTCCTTATTGTGATGGTATTTAGGAGCCAATGTTCCTGTACGTTTAGTGAGTGCAGTACTTCTCTGTTGGTCTTTCTTTCTGTCCAGGGTATTCTCAACATCCTTCTGTAGCATTTCATTTCGAATGATGTAATCTTTTTTGCAACTGTTTTATTGAGTGTCCAAGTCTCGCAGCCGTATGTTGCTACTGGGAATATACATGCTCTGATCAGTTGTAACTTTGTTTCTTTGCTTGTGCCTTGCCATAGGTTTTTCATCTGTATTAGTTTATGTGAAGCAATTGCAAGTCTTCTTTTAATTTCTACTGCACAGTCGCCAGAGCTGTTGATGATTGATCCTAAGTATTCGAATTCATTAACACTTTCCAGTTCTTCGTTATCAATTTCAATTTCTGGTTTGGTCTTTACTTTGTCTGTTGTCAATACTTTGGTCTTCTTGGTGTTTAGGTATAGATTCTGGGCCTCGCTGTGTTTTTTGGTGGACAAAATTAATTGTTCAAGTCCTTCTGGGTTGGTCGATAGGAGGACTGTGTCGTCAGCATATCTGATTTCCGGGATCTGGTACCCGCCGATGTTAAATGAGTCAAACTCTGTGTGTTCTTGGTCATCTCTTACGTTTCTCATGATATTCTCGGCATAAATGTTAAACAGGTAAGGGGAAAGGGTACAGCCTTGTCTTACTCCTTTCTGTACTTCAAACCATTCTGATGTTTCCCCCTCTATTCTTACGGCTGCCTGTTGTTCTTGGTACAGCAGTGCGATGAGTTGTATAAGGTGGTTTGGAAATCCCATATTTTTCATAATAGCCCATAACTGCAGATGTTGTACACAATCGAAAGCTTTGGTGTAATCAATGAAACAAGTATGTAGGTCAACGTTGAATTCTCTACACTTTTCTATGATGATCCTCATGTTGAATATATGATCTCTAGTGCCTCTACCTGGTCGAAAACCCGCCTGTACTTCGTTTATTTCTGTTTCTAGCTTTTGTTGCATCCTTTTCATTATGATTTGTAATAGTATTTTGCTGGCAAGGCTTATAAGAGCTATAGTTCTGTAGTTTGTGCACAGTTTCAAGTTGCCCTTTTTTTTGGCAAGGGTATGTAAATTGATTTTTTTCCATTCCTTGGGCCAAATTCCGCTTTGCCAGATCTTGCAGCATAATGCATGGTATATACGAGCGCTGCCTTCTCCTCCTGCCTGTATCATTTCAGCTGTTATTTCATCACAACCAGGAGATTTTCCACTTTTTAAGTGTTTGATTGCGTTCCGGACTTCCTCTATGGTAGGTTCTGGTTCACGTTCCGCTTCATTCATGACGTTGTTATCTGCCGCTTTGTTTATTTCCGTATACATTTCTTGACAGTACTCCTTCCATCTGTTCAGAATATCTTTACGTTCTGTTAGAGTGTCGCCTTTCTTGTCGTTTATTGCACGAGGTGATGATTTAAAGTTGCTGTTCTTCAATGTTCTTACTTCAGAAAACATATTCTTACTCAATCCCTGTTCACGCATTTCCTCTATTTTCCTGCAGGTGTCATTTATGTATTGTTGTTTGTCTTGTCTGACTCGTTTTTTAATCTGCTTTGTGTATTCCTTGTACAACTCCTGATTTTCTGTATCTTGTTTTGGACTATGTTCATTTGCTTTTTCTTCTCTCTCTACTTGTCGGTGTTACTGATTGTATCTTGGGGAAATTAAGTATAATGATTGTATTTCCTATTATGATTGAATAGACAAAGACTAATAGGACTCATACCTCAATCTATTGTCTCACATGACTTCAGTCTATTATCTCTGATAAGACCAACTGCAATATAACCAAAACAGTCCTTGTTAGGACTCAACCTATTGTCTCCTATACTTCAATCTGTTATCTCAGATAAAACCAACTGAAATATAACCAAAACAGTCCTTGTTAGGACTCAATCTCTTGTCTCATCTAACTCCAATCTATTGTCTCCTATAACTCCCACCTGATATAACACCAACAGTCCTGTCTCCACATTACGTCCTCTCATAAGATAACATATCGTTATTGAGGTGTGATTGTGGGATGTTATAAATACTTATAGGGAACTTAGTGTACTGACTGAGATCAGCTGTGAAGGTATCTATATCTATTAAGAGTAGTGTATTATAGATAACCTTACTTGCTACCACATATCTATATATGTCAGTCAGAATTATTCTGGAATAGTGTGATGCTACGTTATGTGTCTAGGGTATGAGTATGGTGAAGTGTAAGTCACAACAACAGACAGATAAACAATTTAATTTAATCCACTACTCTTGACAACACTGTGACACTCACATACATATAACACTCTATGAGAATATCTTAAAGGAGTCACTGATAACTTTTCAAATAACAATATGTATTCATTGCTGTCATGAATGTATATGTGTCCTGATTCAAATACAAAGGAACCAGGAAGCACAATCAATTTTAATTACAAGTATATGTACAGACTTTATCAATATGAATATTGTAGTGACATATATTATTAAAAATATCCTATGTGTGTCAGTTGTGTAGTAGTAATATGAGGTAATATGGTTTTGTTTTGTTCAAGCGACAATTAAATTCCCCTTGAATGTTATATTTATAAAGATATTTCAAGTGGGGGCCATATGTTGAGTCAGCTGGCAAATCAGTTTCTTTGTTTCTTTCTTCATTACAGGACTCTCTTTCTAAATACACCTTTTCAATTCTTTACCTCCCATAAATTAAAAACTACAATGTTTCTTAATCATACCTTACTATGAA